>JAOWAR010154204.1:0-18074 GCA_028571005.1 Clathrina lutea
GAAAGCGAAGAGTCAATTCTGGAATGGTTTGGTGAAGAGTTCTGGTACTTGATGCTGGAGTATAAATATGATGGACTGCTGCGTGTCCTCGGCTCCAACCTCCGTGACTTCCTCACCAACCTGGACGCGCTTCATGACCACTTGATGTCCATCTACCCAAAGATGCGTGCGCCGTCATTTCGCTGCACAACCGGCGATTTTCCTAACCAGCTCCTTCTGTATTACTACTCAGAGCGTGAAGGCCTTGAGCCGATCGTGAGGGGAATTGTACGCACAGTGGCCAGGGAGCTTTTTGAGAGCAAGATTAGCATTGAGTATCGGACTGAAGAGCCGGAGGGTGAACAGCCGAATGGGGCCCAGAACCACGTCCAGCATAGCAACACCCCGGATCTTGCTCTTTGCGACGGTGGAGAGAGCAACGCCAGCAATACTGATGACGGAAAGGAGCGCCGCCTGAAGGACATCAAGCCGGTTGTCTTTGTCATTGAGGAGGTCGACCAGCAGGGCAAGCCGGTCATGGGCCGATCGCTTCAGCGCCGTGTCAGCAAGATCCTCGGCAGCAGCATGGATGACCTCTTCATCCCAAGTGAGAATTACATCTCACCCACCACTCTCTGTCGTGCCTTCCCGTTCCATGTAGTGTTCGATCGTGGTCTGGTAATCCGACAGCTGGGAGCAACTATGCAACGGATGCTCGTCACACCTGTGGACGAGCTCGATCGTCTCTGCCTTGACGATTTGTTCCAAGTCGTCCGGCCATATGGCTTGACTCTGGACTTCTCTGCTTTCTCCATGTACATCAATGGAGTGTTTGTCCTGGAGACTAAACCTGGCACGCTTCAGGATGGTGTCCACCTGCGTCTGAAGGGCCAGATGATCTATGACAACTCGAGCCAGAAGATGCTCTTTCTCTGCTCGCCTCACATCAGCACACTGCAGCGTTTGAAACGAAAAGGCCTCTACCTGAGCGACATTCCCATCCATGACGCAAGTCGAGATCTCATTCTGCAAGCAGCAGCTAATGCTGGCGATTTTCGCATGAAGCAGTATCTGGAGGAGTTGGTTGATGCGTTTCGCAAGACCGAAAAGCATTTGGAGAAGGAGATACGGATCACTGACAGTATCCTGCGATCCATCTTTCCCGAGTCGGCAGCGAAGCTGCTTCGCGAAGGCCGCTCAGTGCCTGCTGAGAAGTTTGAGGATGTGACGATTCTCTTCAGCGACATCAAGGGCTTCACCGAGCTGTGTTCACGCCTTCAACCGCTCGAAGTCATTCGCTTTTTGAATGAGCTGTACAAGGGCTTTGATCGCCTTGTTCAGCACAATCGTGTCTACAAGGTATCACTCATGGCTCGGTTGAATACGTGACCTCCATAATAAACGGCACAAACATTTGGAGCAAGCCATTTTAGGATTCTCCTAACGTTGATGGCATTTGTAAAAGTGGGGTGATTTTCGTTGTTACATCATGGGGTTACATATAGGCAAAGGAACTGAGAAGATGTCAGTATATACATACGGAAGATGGGGGAGGGTGAAGGGGGAAGGGGGAGTTGAAAATGGAAAATGGGGAAAATAATGAACAAGAAAACGAATGAAAGGAAGAAATGAAGAAGGGGAGGAGAAAAGAAGGGGAAAAAAATGCATAATAAGATGGAAGAGTTGGCGAAAAATAGGATACTGCATAATGCTGTACCCTGTGTATTTTATAACTGTGACTGTGAGTGCAGGTGGAGACGATTGGTGATGCGTACATGGTGGTTGGAGGTTTGCCTGATCGGTGTAGCGACCATGCTGAGCGTGTACTTCACCAGGCTTTCGACATGCTCGGAGAGGCTCAGCTCATGAAGAACCCGGTCACAAAGGAGGATGTTCAGGCAAGTGGAAAACTGCTTCTTGGGTGGTGGGTCATGTTGACCACTAAGCAATTTACCTTGGTTCTCAAAGCTTCCTCTCTGGTTCGGGAGGAAAGCACGCAACTTCCCCCTCGATGTTTAGCGCTACAACCGGCTGTGCCCATTGTTTGTAGCTGGCCTGTCAATTCTGAGGCCAGGAGAGAAAGGAAAGTCTGCTAGTGCTGCCTTGAAGTCTCCTTCCTCGAACTCATCTACACGTGCTTCCGGTGCAAAACAATAGCAAAACTTCTCCAAACATCCTGCTCTGGTCAAGCAAACCACACCTCATCCCTCATGACGTGAGCCATCTGCAACATTGTAGCCGGCCTGTCCGAGAGGTCGTACAACCTCTGATCGTTAAGTACATACTCGTTCTCCTGAATTGCGCCAAAGAATCCGTGCCAAAGAAAAGCAGTAAAAACGTCCTGACTTTAAAATTTTTCCTTCATAACTTGCCGTTCGGCCGTGGAAATTTCACCTTTGCGAGAGTTGCATTCGTGTCGTGGCAGAGACTGCAACTTTAGGCCTGTGGCATGATCTTTCTGCCTTTGGCTCGTGGTAGCCAGCAACCACATTGAGTGTGGGCTGTCATGGTAATAATAGCCACCTGTCCGTCGATTGACGGGGTTGAAAGTTGACAAAACGCCTGAATCGTGGGAAAAGAGCCCTGGACTGGTAATTAGACCGGCCTAAAACATGGCCAAGAGGACGAAGAACCCGCGTGGGGCAGGTCTGGTCGCTGCCTGTCGCCCTGTCTCGACATTTATCCCGGACAGACAGGCAGACAGGCAGACAGACTGCTTTATAGATGTATATCAAGCAGGCCTTGTTGAGACCAGCCGCAGGGGTGGATCTTCTCATTTTTTTTATGGATTTGTTCGCATGTGTGTATGCATTTGTGTTGCTGCTGCTGCTGCTGCTGTGTGTGTCAATAATTGATCTAAATGTAGTCAAACTTGTAGCGAAATGTGACTTGTCATGAGCATGCAAAATAAAAGTTAGTAGAAGAGAATCAGGCGACTGTTTTCATCAGTTGAGGCGCCACTATGCCGATACAACACAGGAAATCCCATTTGAATTCTAGACATTTCTTTGCCCACCTGTTTTGGTACGTGTGTGTGTGCACGCACATGAATGCGTGCGTGCGTTTGCGTATGCGTAGTAGATGTTTGTATGTTTATTACGATGGTACACGCAAGCACGATGCATGGAATATTGGACACAATGCCGTATGCGTCAGACTTAATCATAAAATTATACTTATATAGGTGTATCGTTCACATGTCATGCATACGCATATGTATCTCATTATGACTGGATTTTTTTTCGACATGTCACTTAGATTCGCATTGGTATTCACTCTGGGTCTGTCATGGCCGGCATCGTTGGCGCACAGATGCCCCGATACTGCCTTTTTGGCCAAACGGTGAACATTGCAAGTCGAACTGAGACAGACGGCGAGGGAGGAAAGATCCACATCACAGACAGCACTTATGCGTAAATGTCTCTCCATCATTGTCCCTCAGCTCTCTCTCTCTCTCTCTCTCTCTCTCTCTCTCTCTCTCTCTCTTTCTCTCTCTCGTTCATTCTCTCGTTCACAAAGTCAATCTTTGCTCGAAACCGCTTTCACACTGCAGATGCTCTCCTCATCACAACACGATATATTATTCCATCCATACCCGGAATGCCAGTATCTCATGTCAGAAATGTCTCATGGACTATCATGGCTCAGCCCATATAGAAGAGATTTTTTGCAAATTTTGATTAGGAATGTTAATCAGAGTTTAGATCAAAGGATGGATGCAATTGCGTCAGTGTTTTCTTTCTGAGTTTCTTCTTCTCCTCCTCTTCTGCTTCTTCCTCCTCCTCCTCCTCCATTTTTTGACTATGTCATGCCTACATATTTCGAATAGCTATTGTTTGTTTGTTTGTAAGCCTGGGAATCACTAAGCTTATCCACATGAAAGTGCTTCTTCAGCTGTTTGAACAGAGAAGAATCTTTAAAGAATACACACTTTTTCCTCGTCTCTTTTCCCCTTTTCGTTCAGGTTGATCAGTCACTTGAAGGAGTTCGCTTTCATATGGCGAGGAAAGCGCAAGCTGAAAGGTGTGCAGAGGGATGTTGTGACATACTTTGTCACTGACAAGGCACCGGAAAGACGCAGGGCATCAGTGGACCTTGAGCCGCTTCCCGAGGGTGTCAGCTTCTTTGTCACACCAACACTGACGCCAATCTCTGACTCACCCATCACTAACCGTAGCCCTCCAACAGGGCGTGTTGACCGTGACATGGAAGAGGATGATGACAGCCAGTTGTTGGACACCTCTATGCCAAACACAGCTGAGACAATGCAGATTGTTGCCAGGAAACTAGGCGACCACCTGCAGGCCAGTGAGGGTGCCGTTTCTGTGTGCCCTTTTGCTCAGCTCATGGTCGACTCAAATGCTGCACAGGAGGAGAGGGACGGAAACCCTATCACAGGCACTATCAGGCAACAGTGCAAGGTCGACAGTAACTTGTTGCCAGACTCACAACCATCATCACAGGCTGCGTCTGCTGCTTCATCACCAGTCAATGCAAAACGCCGCATTGGTCAGTCTATGTCGCCATTCACCTCGCCGCAAAATCGTCCTCTCCTCAAACTGACGAGAACCGACCAGTCACCGAAACGGAGTGAGTTTATGCCACTGGCAGAAAGCTCACCACTTGTGCCTCGGCCCATGCGTCGGTCAACGCAGCAGCGTCCGCTGTTAGCTGACATCTCAAGCTCATCCGCCACGTTTCCTGTTAAACTTCCCTCCAAACAGGCAGTCATGCTACGGTACATCAACAGCTTCCGCCAATGGCCATCATTCAAGGAGATGCGCTGCAACCAGCGTAAGGAGGGCAGGCATTTATCGGTAACACCGTCACGGCCACCACGCCTGTCAGAAGTGCTTCCGCCGTTGGATGCACGAGGTTTGATGTCGCCTCTTTACCCGACACTCAGTGAGCCCCACCTGCTGGACCTCAACCCAGATGACTACACCATTTTGTCCAGCGATTCACTCACTCTCTTCAAGAACAATCAACCACTTCCCAACCCTCTGATGGCCGCCAACAGTCTGACGAGCACGAAGCTCTTTCGGGCTGGCAGGAAAAGCACCTCCCTGATTGAGCCACACTTTGAAATAGAGGCTAGAGAGCGCAGTGCTGAAGAATTGCCAAAATCAAGAAAAAAAGAAAGCACCAGCCGATTTTCTGGGGACAAAGTGGGCCAGCAGGTCGGTGCTGTGAAAGTGCAACTCGTCACTGATGATGACGACGTTGAAGGCCCTCTTTCCGATGATGATGACAACGATGCCAACGACAACTACAGCTTTCTCTGCAACAAGCACTTTATCATGCGCAGGTCGAGCTCTGCGCCTGACCTTTTTGCTGATTCTCTGGCAGAATTTGCTGGCGCACGTACCAAGGGTGAAGAAGCAACCAATGGGGCCTTGCGACCTGAAGACACATCAGAAGCAGCCAGTGCTGTCCTCTCCTCATCGGAAATTAGCGAGTCAACCACGCCCGTCTTTGGCCAGTCAGTACCACCACTTTCTCATGCTGCAACGATAACCAAAGTGGAGGACGTGACGTGTGCACTGTCATCCTCCGCTTATGTCAGTGAGTTGGTCACGCCACGACCATTACAACCACCCTCCCCTCCCACGGTGGTTCTTGCACCTGTCCCGGTTACCATGACAACAGTGGAAGAGGATGGCACCGGAGAGAAGGCGAGCTCCACTGAGACCCAATTTGATCTATCTTCTCACGCCACAGTTACTATTACTGCCGCAGGCTACAGGCCGGAGGTATCAACGTCTGAGAAAACAGAAGCAGCGAAGAACGAGCACAAGTGTGGTGCACGTTCTCCTTCAGCGGATGCAGAGCCAATAACGGACGGTGAGCCTGCCACCAAGGCCGGAGATGAAGTGGCTACAACAGCACCTTCAAACAACGCCTTGCAAGTGCAAGCAGAGACAGTGGGGCAGTCGCATCAGAGCAGCGAGCCACAGCATGAGAAAGACACAGCTAACAGCAAGGGGTGGGCTGAAACTCCATCCATGGCCAAAGCTGATGGTCCTCAACAATGTCTTGCCACCTCCGATGCAGTTCAAAGTGCAATCCAGCATGATGCTAATACTTTACCTGGAGTTGGAAGCTCATTGTCTGGCGAAACCAAGGTTGGGGAGAAGGATGTTGCTGTACAGGGCTCTGACCTTGCTGCATGCAGTGATAATGTCTATCCTTCGACTAGCTGCAAGCCGAAATCGCATGGTGCTGCCCCAACAACACCCCGAGCAGAACCAGCTGATGTGGAGTGTCGAAGTCCAGCTGCACCCATCACGACTGAGTCAAGTCCGGCTGCACCCACCACGACTGAGTCAAGTCCAGCTGCACCCACCACGACTGAGTCAAGTCCAGCTGCACCCACCACGACTGAGTCAAGTCCGGCTGCACCCATCACGACTGAGCCAAGTCCAGCTGCGCCCATCACGACTGAGCCAAGTCCAGCTGCGCCCATCACGACTGAGCCAAGTCCGGCTGCACCCATCACGACTGAGCCAAGTCCGGCTGCACCCATCACGACTGAGCCAAGTCCAGCTGCACCCATCACGACTGAGACAAGTCCAGCTGCACCCATCACGACTGAGACAAGTCCAGCTGCACCCATCACGACTGAGTCAAAACCTGCTGCTGGTCTGCCCGGGCTTGCAGTGTGTCCTGTGGAAGCGACCCCTGCTGTTCAGACTGCGCCAGGAAGAGAAATCGTTGAGCAACCATCAGCTGCTCTGCCATGCGGTGAGACAGCAAATGGAAGCAAGCAGAGCAGTCTGCCACTGGCAAACGGGCCCAATGAAGAACAGGATGGATGTGGCCGACAAAATGCATTGGAACAAAGTTTGATTCTAGACAAGCATCAAGATGAGAAGGAAACAGAGGAAGTACAGCGCAAGGGTAAAGTGTCAAGCCAACAGAACCAGCAAGAGCTTAATCAACAAGGTGTATTCAAGCAACAACTCCAACAGCAACTGCAGCAGCAGAAAGAAGAAGGCAGAGAAGAAGAGCTTCCTCAGCAGACAGAACAACCGCAACAATCTCAGGCAGAACAGCTAACAGAACGAGAACAACAACAGGAGAAGGAGCAGCAGCAGCAACCACAACAACAACAACAACAGCAGCAGCAGCAGCAGCAGCAGCAGCAGCAGCAGCAGCAGCAGCAGCAACAACAACAACAACAGTAACAGCAACAACAACAACAACAATGACAATAACAATAAAAACAACAATAACCACAACAACAACCACAACAACAACAACAACAAACACAACAACAACAGCAGCATGAGCAGCAGCAACAACAACAACAATAATAACAACAATAATAACAACAACAATAATAACAACAACAGCAATAACAACAACAACAACCACAACTACAACAAATACAACAGCCACGACAACCAAAAGAACAACCCGAACAGCAAAAGGAACCAATGCAACTATAGCAACAACCCCAGCAATGATGCCAGTTGGCCAGAACATGTACATTTGCCATACATACAAATCGCTATGTCGACCACAACAGGAATAATCCTGTCATAGAATTGATTTAAACCATCAAATTCATGATACCATGACCCAGCAGGATGAGCAAAATGACAGCAGGATAATGAAGATACACCTCGTTAAGCAGTTCCTTGCGAAAGCAGCTACAAGATCAACCGCAGAACCCATAAAACGAACAAACCTATGCCTCCTGGGCATGCACACGTGAAGAATTTTTTTGAATATCGCACATAATACTTGTTAGGGATTCATATGTGCCACACTTGTCAGACCCATGCCATTACTCACAATTGTCTGGCGTGTGTGAAGGCTTTTCATCTTGCACCGACTGTTTGCATTCCATGCTCTTCAGCTTTTTTGTGAGAGAAATTTAACATAATTTTTAAACCTTGCCAATTTATCTGCATGTCTTTGGGTTGTCATTACAATAATAATTCTCCAGCCGTATTACCTTCCTATTGTCATCACATATGTATTTCTTTGTCAAGTTCAAAGGCTGCATCAAGTGCTACAGCAACTATTTCTTTTGTTTTGAATTCACTTCGGACAGAATGATAGAAATATATTTTCTTTTTTTTAAAATATTTATATAAAGTCCTATTTTGGGCATGGGCACTGGAGCCTTTACAGTACAGGGGAACCACTGGATTCTGGTGAAAGTTCTGCTTGAGCTCGCCTTCAGGTCAGACATGAACTCACCTTCTACATGACACAATATAATACAGTGCTGCCATACGTGAGATGTAGCCTGGTGTGCAAACAGGGCTAGCGGCACACACGCACACAGTGAAAGAATTATGCACAATGTTCATCGTGGGCCCTCATCAGGCCCTTGACATGAGCAATAATGCAATAATGTGGCAGAAATTTATCTTATCTACTGTCCACAATAAAATCTTGAAAAGAGAGAAAAGAAGGCTTTGCTCTGATTTTTCCCCCTGCTCCTTTTCCTGTTGTGCCCGAAAAGAAGCAAAATTGCCATCAAATTCCCAAGCTCTGAAACCCTGAAACACTCCTCATGCCCTATTTGTCTTCGTGTCTTGTGTCTCTGTAATAAAGTCCTCTTGCCCCATACCTCGTGCCTAGACTCTTATTTCGAAAATGCTCTCTTTGTTTCACTCAATGGTGGCAGGTTCTAACTGCTGTTCCTTCAGTCGATCAACTTCCTTATCTGTATTTACAGGATAGGCTTTTTTTCATTCAATTTCTCTACTTATGTCCCCCAGTATGGCCACACTGGTGTGACCAAATGACACATGCATGAGAGCACTGAAGCTAGTTCATGCTGCAATCACGGTCAATCAGTGGGGTCACGGCCACAAGGGTTCGAGGGCTTGCGTGACCCAATCGAAGTTTGGCACTTACTCCTCTTTCTTCGCTGGGCACGTAAAATAACCTTTATGCTCTATAGCCCTAAAGAAAAGAGGGGCCATAGGGCATAATGATTTTTTTTTCATGCCGAAAGAAGGGCTCAGGGCATAAAGGTTTTTTTTAAGTGCCAAGGAAAACAAGGGGAGCGAATCTCCAACTTAGATTGGCTCGCATGAGCCCTTGAACCCTCATGGCTGCGACCCCGCCGACTGTGCTGTAATACATATTTTTCTTCCCAGGATTTCCTGGCAGAGAAGTAGAATGTAGGTGGTCTACAGATCAAGCACGATGAGGAATTCTTTAACAAGGTGAATATGTAAATTTTCCCACTGCTTCCTATATACTTTCATAAGTGGGTAAGATCTTGCAGCCACATCTGTTTATTCATAAAGTGGTTGAGCAGTGTGTATCAAGACACACCGTGAGTTAAATTACTGACCTGTGCGGGACTGAGAATTTCCTCACTTAGTTTGAATGCTCAATATACGTTATGGTAGAGCTACACGAACAAACAGGGAAGGAGCGGGACGCTTCTTGATGATCGACCACTTAATTGAAGTACAGTTTCCCTGATCTTCAGACAGATGGAGAAGTGAGGCCCATGGCTTTGCAGCAAAATAAAAGCACATGGAGTGGGAGGGATGAGGGTTAAGGTGAGAACGGCCAAGGTGAGAACGGCCAAGGTGAGAAAATCGAACGCAAAATGTGTGATGAGGAAGTGCACAGAAATTGCGCAGAAATTGGGTCCTAGGTAGGCATTGGTATAATGCAACGAGTAATTTCTCTGTGGGGCAGAGATTGCAGCGCTTTCACTTGAAGTCTTGTTGGAATACTCCTTCACTCTTTTCCGCACTTTTTACATAATCTGATGTTCCTGCGCTTTAGCTAGGCCAGACAAACTTGGATAGATCAGTGTGTTTTGCCTTGCTTCCGTACCTCATGTTCGCCTGGTGGTTGTTGTACATCGCTCTTTGAATGTCATTACCGTCGGTCCAATGTACTTCTTTACTTGGTTGCTGCCTGGGTTACTGACACCATGGCCATATGGCAGATAAGACTGAAGTTTTCTCATCATAATTCAGGTACCGTTTCATCGAAAAGACTTTCTCATATTCAGTTCATGCATTTTTCATGGGCCTCATCATCAGCCACAATGCTCAGCCAATGAAGAGCAGGTGTTGACGTTGTTAAATGCATGCTTTAACTCAGCTGCACAAAAACACCCTCTGGTGCGCACGTGCCTCATCGATATTTCACTCTTGTATGTTCTCCACCATTAAGCGTTTTATATAGGCAAAGCAGAGCTTCGCCACATTACGGGGGAATCATCGTCGTCGTCGTCGTCGTCGTCGTCGTCGTCGTCGTCGTCGTCGTCGTCGTCGTCGTCATCGTCGTCAATGTTCGTCAATGTCGTCGTCGTCGTCATTGTCGTCATCGTCGCCGTCGGCATCATCATGTAGATCAGGTGTTTGTCGTGAATAGTATAGGGCAGCTTAGGAAAAGTAGGGGCTTAAAAACTTGGATGGTTTTTCTTGACTTTAAGAAGGTTTTTCCTAGTGTCTGGAGGGAAAGTTTGTAGGGGAAGATGGAGGCTTATGGGATAGATGGGAGATTCCTTAGGGTTGTCAAGCTTTTGTATAGTAATGTAAGTGCAAGGATAAGGATAGGTGAGGTGTTGTCAGAGCGATTTGTTGGCCCGGAAGGCTTAAGACAAGGATGTATTTTATCATCATCCCTTTTTTCTCTTTTCTTTAGCAGTGGGCTTAGAATCAACTGGGGTCTTGGTGTAAGGGTGAATGGGGTTTGGATGGGAACATCGGTTTCTTTGCAGATGATAATTTGTGCTGTTGGCGGAATCAAGAGATCACATGATAAGTATGCTAGATTTAGCCAGTTGGTATGCACGTAGATGGAACTTGAGATTTAATGCAAGTAAATGTGGGGTATTAGTTGTAAGGCAGAAAAAGCGGGACAGATTCTAGCGCCTGGGAAAGGAAAAAATTTAGGGAGGTAGATGCATAAAGTAGCAGTACTTGGGTGTTTGGGGGAACAAGTAACGGGTTGTAGTCACATTAGCATTTGTTAGAAAGGGCTGTTACTAAGGTTTACCTAAGCCTAATCTTGCAATTGCGAGGGGCCATGTTTTGGAGGGGAGAGGAGGTAAACGTTTGGGAAGTTACTAAGCCTGTAATTAAGCCAGTTTTAAGCTACGGGCCGGGGCAGAGTTGTGGGCTTGCTCAAGTACTGGTTAGAGGAGAAAAAAAACTAGAGCAGATTCAGGATAGGGCTGGTAGACAAATTCTAGGTTTAATGTGGCGATGTCCGGGTACACTTAGGTATTAGACACAGAATGGCTCTTCAGCACGCGGGCAGGCTCCGAGGTATGGGTGATAACAGGTGGCCAAAGATTGTAGGTAGGGCACTGATCGACTCAAAAGGTATGGGGACATGGGTAGATTACATAGACACATTACATAAACATAAGGAGGACTGGGAGGGAGTGGAATGGCAGGAGAGAAAAGTGGAAAAGTATATTGGTAGACATCCGGTAGGATTAAGGAAGAGGCAGAAAGGGCGTGGAAGAAGGAAGTGGAAGGCAGAGAGGATTTAGGGAAGTACAAAGAAAAACAGGTAAAGCTAGGCAGGGCAGACTACTTAAAGGGGGTTAGTGGAAATAGGATAAGAGGAGAAGTAAAAGGAAATGTGAGTGGGGAACATTTTAGATGATAGGTCGGGAGGTCAGCGGCTGGTAGGCACTGGTTTTGGCCACTTTCCCATTGGATGTGCAGCTTGCCTGCTGTCGACATGTGCGTGGTCTTTTTGCGTTCCTGTCTTCTTTCTTTTGTACTTGTGTCGGTGTTGTATCTTTGTGACTGTGGTGGTTCAAGGCACCTTGGGGTTTGCGGCTGTGCGGTGCATCCTGGTAGATTCTCGGGCCCCATGGCGACCTGTGGAGGGAAGAGTGTATTTCATTATTATTGAGTTTATTGTTTGTTCATGTTTTTTTTTTTTTACTGTTCTTTCCTTCTGTTCGCTCGATCTTTTGTCGTTCTACTCTCGTTTTGATCTTCTGTCACCCTTACCTTCTTTTCTCTCATCTTTTTGTCTCCTTTCCTTCTTTTCTCTCATCTTTTCTTGTCTCTCATCTTTTCTTTTCTCTATACTATTTTCTTTACTCCATTCCTTTCCTTTCTTTTCATCCATATCTCCCAGTATCATTTCAACATCTTTTCCTCTAATTTTATGCTGTTTATTTCCAAAGTTTTACATTGTATTTCATTTTATGCGTGGTGCCATTTGAAAGGCGATATGCAATAAATCATCGTCATCATTGCCTATGCACAATAAACATAAAGATAAACATCAGGGGTGTGGTGGCTGGGCTGGGCATTTGGGTGGATGCTGGGGTGTCTTGGCAGCTGGTACTTGCTGCATCTCACTTGTCGCTCTTCTTTAACTCTCGGTTTTCTCTCCTTCGCTTGTTTTGTCTTGTCTGTTGCTGTAATTCTTTTTGGCTTTTTTGTCTCTTTTTTGTGTCTGCATCTTATCAGAACTCATTCCTTCTGCCTGTCTTTCTGCTTCTTAATATATATAGAGCACTGCCGTATCGAATTTTCCTGGAAGTTTTTCGTCATTACTGCATCATTCCGAGCTGTTATAAAGGCCATATGCTCAATAAGTGTAAACATAATCAACACATCATCATGACAGTTCATTGTCTGAGAATGTTTCATATACATTAAAATGCTTTCACCGGTTTCCTTCAGAAGGTTGCAAACGGTAGAATTTTGTAGGTAACAATTGCTCAAGACATTTGTTTCTGTAGTTATAATACATTCCCTAGGAATTGTTCTATGGCAGGGTTCCAGGTCTTCTAGCAAACACAGAAAAGGTGTGGCAGAGCAGCCCACAACTGCTACAGTTGTTTCTCTTCCTGCAACAATTTTGTCTTGCAACATGCTGGATCCCCATGACATGTGATGACTTAATATAGCCTGTCAAAAAAAAATGGAGAAAAACAAAGAAAAGAAGAAAATCTTGAAATTGTGATAGTCATTATCCATTTCCTTTTGCATCTTGCTTGAAGGGATTTCGCCAAATGTTCAGAGACTTTGGAGAGCAGAACTGTTTTCTCTCTCCCTTTCTCTCCCTTCCTTCGTGTTTCTATTGTTCTTGTACCAGTAGAAAGCGATTTCTTTTGAGTTTCCTCTCTTTTGTTTTAGGTTACGTACTGATGTTGCTGGAGCGTCTGACAGCCAATGTTACTTTGAGTAAGGAAAATGCTTTGCTGGCAGAGAAGGAGCAGTTGGAGCGCTTCCAAGGCGTGAAAGCACTCAGCAAGTTAGGTCCGCAGGCGCTTGTTCTTGTTCACACCCCTGAGATTGCAGAGCAGGTAATGCAGTGGGGCAGGGCCCCCTGACAGTGGCTGTGTTGGAGAAAGCTTTAGATAACTATTAGCCTTAAAGGTGAGGTTGGTTGAGATAATGATTGAAAGAGAGAGAGAGAGAGAGAGAGAGAGAGAGAGAATAAGAAGAAGAAGAAGAAGAAGAAGAAGAAGAAGAAGAAAAAGGAGGAGTAGAAGAGGTGGAAAGATGGAGAGATAGAGAGTAGTTTGACATTTACACACCCTTGTGATTTGCTCATATCCTGTTGTATGAGCATGTTTCTGTTCATTTTTGTTGATTTTCCAGGTTGCGGAGTTGTTTAACGTTTATGCGCCTGGAGGTCTGAAGGCAGCAACTGTTCACGATCAGTCACCGCTCCTGTTAAGAGGAAACGTTGTGGTGCTTGTCGCCGTGGCACCTTCTTTTGAGGCGGCCATCTGGCCATCTGTTCTTCGGCGGGTGCACACAATTGTCTGCGACAACGTTGACATGCTTATCAAAAGTGGAGATTTCAAGTTTGTGCCGTTCTTGGACAGAGTGGTCGGCAGAGTACAGCGGCCAACCTTTCACTTTCAGATGAAGGTCGGTGCTTTCAGTGGAGACGACGGTGGCACTGACGTCGAATTGGACGGTGGGAGGAAAGAAGCTGAAAAGAAAAGAGCAGCCGAAAGCGAGCATCCTAGTCCAGGTTTGCCAACACCTGAGTGCAAGCAATTTGTGTTTTTGACATCGAACTCTCCTTCCAAATTTGCCTGCTTTATGCTGGCGTGGCTTAAGGGACGTGTTGATTGGAAGTTTGTGGTGGATGTGTGGACTGGACCCAAGACTGGCCTTTCACCTATGCTTTCACACAAGTTCCTACCTCTTAAGTCAAGCAGTGACAAGTTTGACATGCTGATTGAGTTGTTGCAGGGTTTGATTTCGACCAATGACCGGAAGATTTTGTTGCGGCCTGGTGACTGTCCTAGAGTGCTTGTCATTGCGAGGAAGTTTAATGCAAGGGATGTGACTATGGCACTCTCTGGTTATTCCCAGGAGATCAAAGGCAGACAGAAAAATAATTGCCGTGGGGAGCGGGGAAAATCGTTGGTGCCTGCTGCAGTCTGGTGGCTGGAACGCACAGGCGGGCTTTGCGGACCGCATTCGGCAGAGAGACTACGCTCCTTCAACAACTTCGTGGCTGGGTCAATCAGGTTGCTCGTTTGCACGCCGCGTGCACTTACTGGTCTCTCACTCAAGCCCGTTGACGCTGTCATCTTTTACGACTTCCCACAACTGCCAAGAGTCTACCTGGAAATGGCTAAACTTGCCAAGCCAGCCGACGGCACAGGTAAGACTCGCACCGTAAGACAACACTTTGCTTAGTTTAGGTGAGCAAAGTAGAGAGAGCAACTTGAGCAAAGCAAGAATATGTTTAGACTGTGTTTCAACTAGTGATGTTGTGATATACCAATGTATCGGTATCATGATGCTGATCGATTATCGATATAAAAAAGTGGCATCGCGTTGATGTATACACGCACACAACCCTGAATTTATGCGTGCAAGTGTGAGCTTTGAAGGACAGAGTTCGGTGGGGGAAAGTCTGAGGTAGGAAAGGTCAAGCTGCGAGTGCCCAAGAATTCAAAGTCTGTGATTTTGAGGCACTTTGGTTCGCAGTTGTAGAGGGTAAGACACCAGATAAGAGACGTCCAATGCCGGGCATACGAGGTTGCTCTCCCGTACACTGGTAACACCACCAATTTATGGGAGTCATCTCTATAATCACTACCTGACTAATAGCTGTTACTTTCATGCTGTAGCGTTACCTGTCTTGCCTGTCATTTTGGTAGTTTCTGCCAATACATCGATATATTATCGATTGTCACGGTCAATAATCAATATGAACGTTTGAGACCAACAAGTGGCATGCGCATGGAGCCACCGCAGGCCTGTAGGGTCCAAGCGGAGTTGGTGGCTGTCATCTTCGGGAGCGAGTCAGCGGTTTGAGTGAGAACCATCTGCATTACGTTTCGACATTGACATTCAAGAGGTGTCGAGGGACTGAGCTGCGTCGCACGCTTCGTACCCTCTGTGCTCAAGCCATGCGGAAGATCCTGCTGCAGACACCCAGCACCCCACATCTGCGGACGGGCTTACAAACGAACAAAAAAAAGCCATACACGTTCACATCACATCTTCACACACACACCACGGCACGCACCCTCTATAGTCCATTTCAGAAAAGAATACACTGTGATTCAAAGTTATCTCTCCGAACGCATCGATGTTGGCGGCGCCAGCAGCAAGAACCTTGTCGACTGTCCGCAGGACTTTTCTCGTAAAAGAATCCCGCACTTGCATTCGTACAGCAGCTAGGGTAAAATCCTCCAGCTCCAGCTTCTTCTGAACTCGCCTGCATCCTCCCTCGCCAGGAAAACGCTCCTGAGCATGCTGAGCGTCACCTCTGGCAGCTGCTTTCAGCGCTTTGTACACAGTTCATCTTGCAATACCACAAGCTTCAGCCGTTCGCCGGGCAAGTTCGCTGCGGCAAATATTTTTCTTCTCTGACGCAGCCGCTTCTCTTCGACGAAGTGCGCCTCTACACATGAAGCGAAGAATATAGCCTGTCCTTGTCAAGCGACAGGAAAGCGAAATCAGAAGTTACATACAAAGCAGGCTTGGGCTGGCTACGTGCAATTGATCCTGTTTCAATCCGCGAATTAGTGCAGCGTTATTTGCCAGAGAAATCGAGTGCTTTGATGATGTCACCAAGTCCTTTGCCAAATTCACAGCTCAAAATACTTTCCAGGTGAAATCCGAGTTACTTGCCAGGTGAAATCCAAGTTACTTGCCAGGTGAAATGCCAGTTACTTTCTAGGTGAAATCGAAATTTGTCTTGCACGTCACCAAATTCGGACTTTTTTGCCGTTTTTTCCGCTCAGAAGGATTTCTTCTTCCAAAAAGTCAGCAACTTGAAGCAAGCCCACGCCTGGCCGTAAGCCACCCCGATTGCTTCCCAAAGCTGAACGATGGAGTGAAGGTGCATATCCCCGCCGTATGCATGGAGCCACCGCAGGCCTCTGAGCGCAAACATTAGCAGGAATGCAAAGCCATGTGCAAGTCTGTTTCTGCAGATATGAATTTGGGATAGCAAATGTGACATGCTGTTCGCTGATGCTTTTGCATCACCCACACCAGACCGCGAGGAGGTCACATGTCTCCTGGTGCAGAAATGTTAGTATACCAGTTGAGAACAGACAGACTGCAGCAGAAAACACAAGGTTGAAAAGGCACAGCCTAAGATTAGAACCAGTTTGTACACAGTTCGTCTTGCAATGCCACAAGCTTCAGCCGTTCGCCGGGCCAGTTCGCTCCGGCAAATATTTTTCTTCTCCGGCACAGCTGCTTCTCCGGCGCAGCCGCTTCTCTTTGACGAAATGCGTCTCTACACATGAAACGAAGATTTTAGCCTGTCCTTATCGAGCGACAGGAAAGCGAAATCGGAAATTACATACAAAGCAGGTTTGGGCTGGCTACGTACAAATTGATCCTGTTTCAATCCGCGAATTAGCGCCGCGTTATTTGCCAAAGAAGCCGCGTGCTTTGGTGATGTCACCAAGTTCTTCACCAAATTCACAGCACAATTGCTCCTTCCCAGGTGAAATCCAGGTTACTTGCCAGGTGAAATCCAAGTTACTTGCCAGGTGAAATGCCGGTTACTTCCTAGATGAAATCGAAGTTTGTCTTTCACGTCACGAAATCCGGACTTTTTGCCGTTTTTTTGCGCTCAGAAGGATTTCTTCTCCAAAGTCAGCGGCTTGAAGCAAGCCCACGCCTGGCTGTAAGCCACCCCAACGTGTGCATGGAGCCACCGCAGGCCGCAAAGCATGGCAAATCTCGCCTCCTTTTTCGATCCCTGCTATAGCTCTGTTCCACTCTGGGATTTGCTTAAAATTTTTGGATGTCTGTCAATCTATTGTATGATTCTTTCGGAGTTCGGGGAGCTGGCTCGCAAGCCTCGTACCTTCTGTGCTCAGCAAGGCCTTTCTTCTATCATGAATCTGTGAAATACGTGTTTCAAATAAAGTGGACAGACCTAAAAATTACGCCAATGCACTCCAAGTCGAGTTTTTTTTTTTTTTTTTTTCTTTTCTTTTGTCACCTTTGGCAGCTGTTTTCAACGCCTTGTACACAGTTCGTCTTGCAATACCACAAGCTTCAGCCTTTCGCCCGGCCAGTTCGCTGCGGCAAATATTTTTCTTCTCCGGTGCAGCCGCTTCGAATTCTTTTCGACGAAATGCGTCTCTAGTCTACACATGAAGCGAAGAATTTAGCCTGTCCTCGTCGAGCGACAGGAAAGTGAAATCAGAAATTCCATACAAATTCACAGCACAACTGCTACTTCCCAGATGAAGTCTGAGTGACTTGCTAGGTGAAATCCAAGTTACTTGCCAGGGGAAATCCAAGTTCCTTGCCAGGTGAAATGCCCGTTACTTCCCAGGTGAAATCTAAGTTTGTCTTTCACGTCACGAATTTTGGACTTTTTTGCCGTTTCTTACGCTCAGACGGGTTTCTTCTCCAAAGTCAGCGGCTTGAAGCAAGCCCACGTCTGGCCGTAAGCCACCCCGATTGCTCCCAAAAGCCGAATGATGGAGTACAGGTGTATATCCTCCGCCTTGGAGCGAATTCCAAAAAGAGAATTTCAAAAAGAGAGCAAAGAGTTTGACCAGATCAATTATTGCGTTTGGCCCACAAGCGGAAATGCCGCAATCCGAATGACTTGTGACGCACACACACACACACACGCGCGCGCACACACACACACACACACACACACACACACAC
>JAOWAR010154205.1:0-11008 GCA_028571005.1 Clathrina lutea
TGGCTTCCAACACTGTTATTTGCCTACCGCACAGCTCAGCAACCGTCAACTGGGTTCTCTCCTTTTACATTGTTATACGGCCGGGAGCCCATGCTTCCTCTTGATTTGGATTTCTCTCTTCCCCGTTTAGGGCGATTTCATGATGCACGAGAGTACTTGGAGGAGGTGCAAAGACACCAACGTTTGGCGGCAGAGCTCATGGAGGAGAATTTGACTGCCGCGCAAGGGCGTCAAAAACAAAATTATCCCACTCCGCCGACCAACCAGTTTGATGTAGGAGATCACGTGTTTCTCCACAACCCAGCTGCTCGTCGTGGCCCAGGTTACAAGTTGTGTTCGCCTTGGACGGGTCCATTTGTCATTCTTGAGTGTATTGGACAGGTTAACTTTCAAATCCGCCGAACCAGTGGACATCAGCGTTCTCAAATGGTTCACAACAACCAGATCAAGCCGTTTTATCCTTGTCATGATGGTGGTTTTTCGTCTGCAACGGCAACTGATTCTGACTCTTCTTTAACTGGAGGTGATGAAAGCAACGTCTCATCTCTCAGTGGCCCGGCCACAGACGATCCACTTTCTGGCCCCAATCTCGAGGCCCCACATTTACTTGCCTCTGATGCAGATAATCAAAGTGTTTCTGGAAACGTCTTGTCTGCCCCTGAGGACTTTTCTTCTTCCTCGGACTCGCGCAGGAGAAACTCCCGTCGATCCAGAAGACGGCCACGCAGATTTGATGATTTTCTTCTGCGTTACTTGACTTGGTTTCTGGCTTCTCTTTTACCCCTTTCTGATGTGATGACGGGACGTATCACTTTCGGGAGGGGATAGTGTAACGAGTTAGACTTCGATGCATACGCGCAGTACCTTAACTGTCAGTCACCATGGTGATCATGGCGGTCTCTTTGCAAGTTTTGATCACCGCGTGTGAACTAGCAGGTGCGAGTGTTCTCTCTTGTGTTTGTCAAGAGCTGTTTGCGTTTTGATCATAAGAAGTGGCAACAAGGATGGAGATTCCTGTTCAGTATTTCCTGGTGTTGGTTTCGTGCATTATGCTGTTGTTTGAGGTATTACTTTGGAGGGTTTGCTACACATGCAATGTATCACTATGCAATGACATCATGAACTAAGAACAGACTTACATAAGCCATACAGGGTCCTCAAAATACAATGGCATAATCCAATGAGAAGAGATCCGCATAAACCATATGCATACCAAGCCTTCTTGGAGCGGAAAGGATCTCGGGTGCAAGGTGGGCTGGGTTGCCTCCGACCGCCATGCCTTGCACATACTGTGCTTCCAGGTTGGACGTTGGACACTGGAGGGCGAAGCCAAAGTCACAGACCTTGACAACACCGTTGTGCGAAAGAAGAATATTGTCCAGCTTCATATCTCGGTGGACAACGCTATTCTGTGCCAAGAATTTCGCTGCTTCTGCGATCTGGGTGGCCCAGTCAAGAAGTAGCTCGAGCTGGAGCAAAACACATGCAAAGAATAACACAAAAATACCGAAGAACAAGTTCAGAGAGCTGTTAGGCAAGAAGTAAAAACTTCACATCTGCTTAACAGATTCTGGCTTGGATGAACTTTGATTATCCTGCATGCCTTGAAGATAGCTATATTGCCAAAGTCACAGCAAAAGAAGAAAGAAAACAAAGATATGCTCACCGTGAGCTGGCCGGACTCACGAAGCTCTCTGCAGGCTTGGGCCAAGGTGCGTGGATGATACTCCATCACCAAGACCAAGGACATGCTTCTTGGCACGTGTACCAGTGCGTCAAACTTCTTCATGCCTGGTAAGCTGTCACCAAGACGATCATAGAAGAAGGCATGCAGGCGGACAATGTTCCTGTGCGGTGGCAGTGTCACCAGGACTTCATATTCGGTGCGATACTGCTCCCGTATCTGAATCCATGGAAAACAGCAGATGGAAATTTGGAAAGAAAGAGGCAGAAATAAACAAGAGTGGGGGGGTTAATCTCACATGAAAAACCTCATCTTTTTGCCGAACAGCTTCTTTTTCTCCTTTCTTGTCAAACGTGGAAATCATGTGAACTCCTCACCTGTGTCATCGTGGCCAGTTGGAAGATATTGAACATGGCCTTGAGTGCATAGCCTTTGTTCTTGTCTGGATGCCGAGGCTGCTGACATGTGGCAAGAAAGACTGCACCTTCTGTGCCATGGGCAATCATGCGCAGGATTTCAAAGTCGGCAAGCTGAGGAACAGCGTAAAGACAGGTGGAAGAATACAATGAGAGAGAACAGGGATTTGTGCTTGTCATGATCAAGTCAGCGAAGCCATGTTTGTCCATTGACGTCATGGGTAGTAAATCCTACATAAAGGAATGAGTTCTTTAAGCAGTGATCATGAACTTGAGAAAGATATTAATTGTCAGTCAGCCAGGTCCCCTCTGCCAGTCCACTGCCAGCTCTCAGTGATGAATAACAAGATTAGTGATGGTATGAATCTCAGGTTCATTGCTCATTACCTTGCAGCTAAAAAGCACGTGAGACTCGACAAGCTCAAGTCTTGCCTGCTGAACTTGAAGTTGATACACGGCTGCACGATCTTGGTCGGAGAGAGCCAAGGCTGGGTCCGATGTTGACAATTGCTGTGTACATATGGAAGCAGCACGGGAGCACTATGACTACTCTCAACATCTTGAAAACATTCTTGCACCACATTTTAGGATAACTCTTGAGAGATCCTGACTGGGTACAAGCTTCCATGGTAATCCCTAGACACCAGTCTAATCCATCAAGGTTTGAGACGTTTCACCCACCATGCTCTTAATTGGCTTTGTCAGTCTAAAAACTAACATGAAGGACAAAAGACAACCAGCATTTAACATGTAACTCTGGTGACAATTGACAAGGTGAGAAAGAAGGAAAATTCCACTTGACATAAATACAGGTGGCACAACACTAAGGTGGAATAAATATTCATCCAGCTAGAAAATAATCCAAGAAAACCCAGTGGACAGTATAGAACAGCATCTCACACAGGGCTCCTCTTTACACCTTCATCTCATGATGCGCATTTTGGCTGCCTCTTGTAAATGTGGAATGTTTCCCTTATTTTCGCTTCACATACGTCTCTTCTCAGTTTGATCAATGACTGTAGATGAGGACCAGTCAATTTCATGAGGCTCCTGCTGGTCATTAACATGCTGGTCTACTGCAGACTTTCCCACTTGGCAAAGACGGATTGCATCGCAGTGCTCCTTTCGGCGTACTCCAACCGCACACAGTGTCTCACCAACATGTTCCTTGTCACACGTCTTGCACTTAACGGGATGCATTCCATGCATTTTTGTATCGTAAGGGAGTGAATCTTTGGCCGCATAAGGGTTGAGCATTGTGCAAGGCGTGGAAAAAACACAGCGTACACCTGCCAGTCTAGCTATTTTCCTGATCTCCTGGCTCCTGCTAGTCATCGAGAATGGTGTGGAGGTTGTCACCAATGTGTCTTGATCCTGCATTTCCCTTTTGACCTGCCGGATCATTGTGCGCTTCATCTGCCTGCTGATAGCTCTGTCCACAATTTCCTCGAATAATAGTTATACCTGCCTTGACCTTTCTGATGGATGTGTAAGGATTTTAAATCGCAAAAAAATGTACGTATCATGGCCATGAACTAGAGGGCTAACCTGTAATTTGAATGCTTACTATAGCCGTGAACATGCGATGGTGCCTATAAAAGTATTGGCCAGGTAGCCATGCTGACCCACTCCTCACTACTAATCATCAGTGCATTTGCATGCTCTACTACCTGAAGAGCGGGCTGGGCTCTTGCCATGGCATTGTCGGTATTTGCTTGGTCAAGTCGCTGCCTGAGCTGTTGGATTTCAGCTTGCAGGGCTTCTCTCTCCGCGGTCATACCTTGTACTTGTTCATTCAGCTGAAAGTGAACGTGAAATCAGAAAACCTAATGTGTCAGTAGCACAACTGCAAATGCATGGTCATGACAATGAACAGTTTGGGAGCTTCCTCATAATGCACATACAACTAAGGCCAAGCACTCACGGTGCAGGATAAAATTTCAAAGTTGCATGCGCAAGCTCATGTGTACAATATGGCTACTAGTTCGATAATTTTTAGCTTCGCAGAAAACACCATGGCAGTACAGTTGTTTGTTACTGGTAACTGGGGCCGGGTTTTCCAGCAGGGTCCTGCTTAGAGATTAGAGGTCGTCTAAACAGTCAGGAATGAACCACTCAACCCTTACGCTAACTAGTACGGCTGTCAGATTTCTGGCTTGTGGATGAATTTTGGCCACTTCAAAATTCTTACCACTCCGACTCTGTCATGAATATGAATCATACGGTTAGCTTCCACCCCTAATGTAGTGTTTTGTTTTAAACAAAGATTTCCCAAAAGTAGGAGAGGAGCTGAAAAAGCAAAACATCCCACTAAAAGGTAACTTAAGACGGGCTAGAAATCTGGTTTTTTTTGGCCTGATTTCCACGGGGCTTTGAATGGCTGCTATGTGGTCCGACTCAAAAGATTTACGAATAGTAACTTCTTGCTGTTTCTTTTCACCATTTGACACAATTTGACAAAGCTGATTGCTGAAGGGCCATACTCAACACGGATAAAATGTTCTTGTCTAAGAAGCCTGGTCGCCACTATTCAACGTCACAGTGTAGATGTGCTGGAAAGGTTATAGAACACCCATTTCCCGGTCAAGTCAAGTCACTTTCGAAGAAGAACAAGTAGATGGAGAATTACGTCCCTCGCAAATTAAATTAACGAGGATTAAATTAAATTAACGAGGATTAAATTAACGAGGATTTGCCTTCACATACTTAACTTAAGGTCGTCCCGGATGGTCGACATGGTTGTTGCTACTACCAGTGAATATGTCCAATTTTCACTAAGAACATCACTTAATCCACCCAACAAAGTATATATTTTCTGAAAACTTAAATTCCAAGAATTAATTTTATTCTGGACGCTAAATGTTATACGATTGAAGTTATGACATCACAATACCATGTTTAGCATGTACATGACGGAAATTAGATGTTTGGATTCATCTTCGCAGCCACGTGCTCGACCGGCCTGAAATAATCTGTGTGAGTTCCAGTTACTAAGCAACAGAAAAGCGTGTCTGAGATTTTACAAATCATATCCAAACTTCCGGCAAATCAAGGACAAGTAAGAAAGATTAACCGGCATATTTGGTGAGCCACACTGGGATAAAGAGGAAGAAATTGAAGAAAGTGAGGTGTGCTCATCTCTGGATGAGCGCAGTTTGGAGTCATTTGCAAACAATTTCAGAAGAATGAAGGTGTATGATTTGAAATTGACTTGCTGTTGAAGACGTCGTTCAGCCTCTTCTCTTCCTCTCCTCTCTTCATCCAAATCTTCTTGATTCTGAAACAGTATGGTAGAGAGTACTTTTGTTTGAGATTCATTAGACTCACCAGCCAAGCTGTGCAGTAAAATTCAATTATATCTAAAGGTTATGTTAAAAAGGTGTGTCTTAGAGCAATTTTTAGTTTTAAGCTGACAAGGAGCATCCTGTGGTCACGTCAGGTTCATTTTCTAAACAATGGTGAAAGCCAGGTTAGTCAATAACGGTGTGTCTTGCAACTTCAGCTAAAGGACTTGCCTTTTGAAGACACCGTTCGGCCTCTTCTCTCCCTCTCCTCTCTTCATCCAAATCTCGTTGATTCTAATACAGGATGGAGACAAGTGTTTCTTTTACGTTCTTCAGACTCACCAGCAGAGCTGCACAATAAAAATCTTGAAATGGCCAGCGGCGTTGATGGGATTGGCTGAAGAACGACTTAACTTCATAATAATTAGTATCCCATCATCAGCTTTACTTTCAAAAGAAGCGTGAAAATTAACTCAAAAATGATGTGCAAGTTAAGCTGAAGAGCTGCCTGTTGAAGACGTCGTTCAGCATCTTCTGTCCCTCTTCTCTCTTCCTCTCTCCCTCTTCTCTCTTCCTTTCCGTCTTTTCTCTTCGTTCAAAGCTTATTAATTCTATAGTGCACAAGGGAGAAAGAAACGATTCTTCAAGTTTTGAAAAAAGGGAAGGGAAGCCGTGGAAAGAACAGAAAGAAGCGCAGTGGAAAAAATCCATGCCCCAACCAGGATTCGAGCCGGGACCCTTAGTTGATGTGGCTGTTGCTCAGCCCGTTGAGCTATTGGGACTGCACTTACACCGTGACTGGTCCCCAATTGGGGAGCACTTAGCCATGTGGGGCTTTGGTGAGGCCTGTCCTTAGGCCAGAGGCTACATAGTTCGCAGACGATCCTCGGATAAAAGTTTCAACAATAGTCCTGGCTGCTGATTGGTCAGCGCAGGGGCTGGCCCAATAGCCACGCCCACTTAGAATTATCCGATTGAATTTTATTTCCAGAACCTCTTGTCGTAATCATCCGAGTTTGGACTCAAACTGGGGGTTTTCAAGGGTGAAAAACACTTTGGAAATGGTTAGAAATTGATAGCTGCCTCGGTAGCTAGATATTCAGTGTTGCACCCTGCCGCCCCTTTGGGGTAAACAGTCGAACTTCGTCAACAAACATTGCATGCAACCCTGGCCAAGATCTACGTGCCTGATGGCCTAAGGGTTGTGAGGTAGTGGTGTAGCACATCGGTTGGAGTGTGACCAGTGAGTCACCCGTCTCAATCAGAGTGTCAGCCACTTAAGCCTGGCCGGGGCATCGGCCTCTTTCAACTGTTCTTCCTTCTATTCTTTCCACTGCCTCACTCCCCTTACTTCAAGCTATCCATTCTCCCAAACTTCATCAATAGTATTCATTCTTTGTTGATGTACAATGCATTCCGGCTATGATGTGTCCCCAACTTGGAGTGGTTAGTCATGTGGGCCTTTAATGAAGCTTGCCAGTGCATTGTGAGGTAGGGGTGTAGCACAGTTGTTGAAGTGTAATAATTGTCCTGACCAGTTAGTCACAGGTCCCAATAGCTCAACTACCAGAGCATCAGCCACCTTAGCTAAACTGACTTGCCAAGCCTGCAGTGATGTAGTTGAAGAGTCAGACAAAGCACATTTCACGATCAAGTTCACTTTCCAAAGAAGAAGGGCAAATACGAAGAAGGGTGTGTTTAGCCAAAGGACTTGCCTGTTGACTAAGATGCTGTGTGGCCTCTGCTTTCCCCCTCCTCTCATCTTCTCTCCCTTTCAGCGCTTCGTCCAAACGTTGTTGAGTCTGCAGAAAATCAAGAAATGAGAAAACAAAAAGCACTAGAGATAATACCAGACTAGTGCATCCATCCGCTATGAGCAGTGACTGCTCATAGCCTCTTCAGTCTTCCCATATGTTTCATTCTGCCTCATTTCTTCTCGATGGCCTGTGTTCTAACTAGACAGTTTAATTGGAATGATCACGGCTGTATGCTGTTGGAAGATTGATAAAGCTTCTTACTGCCTGTGCGCGCTGCTCTGCCTCAATCCTCCATCGTCTCTCATTTTTTGTGTCTTGCTGAAACTGGTACCGGGAGATAAGGGAAGACAATCAGAGTGTTAATTCTAAAGAAAAAAAACTACTCAAGAGAAAAATTAGTATGTGGTTCATGCTAAGCAAGCTCCCATGCCTCATTTCTACCTGTTGGCTCTCAAATCTCTCTGAAGGGAATTTAATTACTGATGCAAAGAGGTGCAAGAAAGTCTATGGTCGGCATGGCTTGTCATGCTGATAATTTCTTCCACAATCTAATTGAAACCGGGAGTAGACTTACTCGACGGACACGCTCCTCTGCTTCATCCGCACGTCGACTAACACTTGCAATGAGTGATGCTGTTGCATTTGGATGAAGAGTGAAGCCAAACACATGGATATTTCAGCAGGTTTTCCACATGTCCATACAAGTGATTCATGATAAACACAAAGGCAAGCAATACAAAATTTCTTCACTGAGCAAAAAGTGAATGCACCTATTCCAAACTGTAATTCAACACTGAACAGATGCACTGAACAGATTAGCTCATGCTTCTTACAAATTAAAGGAGAATCCCAGTATTTTCACCTTGCTCAAACATTGCAAACAAATACATGGACTGCATGAGAGTGCAACATGACAATCAAGAGACGTCACTGTGTGTGGTTGTCATAACAACAACTAGGAAAGCAAAATCTTGACGAGCACTCTGCACTCAGACAAACAAGCTGTGGAATTTACACCTAACCATCACAAAGATGGAAAAAGGAAAAAATCAGGAGCCTGCCTACCCAGCATAGGAGCACCAATAAACCAGTTACATCGGAAATTATCAGAAGATCATGAGTTCGTTTGATACGCAAAATACTGCTATTGTAACTTTCTCCACGCCCTGAACTGTGTAGCAAAGTGTAGTACGCGTCAAAGGCACAACGGTCTACGTTATGGCAAGCAGAAGTAAATTCTTCACCACTGTTTGTCAGGAACTATAGCTTGCAGATGTTCTGCAACTTCAGGATCAAGGATCTCCTGTTTGTTGCTTTAAGCGTCCACCAGATACCTGTTCACTTTAGATGAACGATCGAGTACAGTCAAGTCATTCCCAGGAAGAGGAAATACCACTAAAAAAGAAATGGAAAGTGGGAGAAAATCAAAATCGTCAAGGGTTACAAAATCTAACCTTCAGGTGGAGGCAGGACAATGCTGACCTGCCTTGTGCGGCTGTGTATAACCGCGTAGAGGAAAAGCTCCTCTTCAATAGGTAGGTTGCTGAAGGCAGCAGAGTACTTCTTTCCCCTTATGCAGAATGACAGGCTGCCACCTCTGGAAAACCAACCAACTTTGGAGATCAAAACTCCCGCCTTTTCACCCACCTTTAAGGAATCAAGTCTGGGGGCGCCAGGATACTCCTGTATGTGGACACACAAACGAAGACAGGAAATTTAAGTCTTGATCATACCTCAACGAAAGGGAAGAAGAACTTCCTTTCTTTCCGTAGCTCCCACAGTGAAGTTAACCAGACACGAAGATACTGATCATTACGCTGATGAATTATCAAACGAAGGATTGCGTGCATATCAAGACACGCATCGAAAAAGAAAATAACTGACAACGTTTCCCGCCAAAACGAAGACCCTCCACGAAAGAAAACGAGAACTTCGTTCCTTTCCTCAGCTCCCACAACAACGTTTACCAGAAAGTAATACATTGGTCAAAGAAAAGAAGTATTGCGCGTATCAAGCAGCATGATCTAACGCCCATCCCAAAATAAAATAACTCACAGAGCTTCCCGCCAAAACGGAAATGGGAAAACGAGAAATTCCCTAAGAGCACACCGCTCGATTGGGCGCAAAATCCGCTCTCATTTCCTCCACACACCCAAGTGGAATTCAGTAAAATCCAAAACCACCTGCATGCTTGTTAAAGTCAGCAAGGAAACGCACTCTAAGCGCCGAACTGGAAGCGTTGAAGTGTTCAGATTAAGGTTGCGCCAAAAGATGTAAACATTACCATGATTACTGGAGACATGATATTGCAACATTTACAGCGTGCACCCCCACCTTGACTGGGTCATCACCATGATTGAGGTAACCATTACTGTGCAGCGTCCAGTAATGTGATGACGCCCACGCATCCTCCTCATCCACGTGGCTGGGAGTGGTTAGTCTCTCAGAACAAGGTTTACGCCTGGTTACACCCAAATCCTGAAACACACAAAATGCACACAACAGACATCTCAACATCTATTCACTTTCCAAAACCGGGGAAAAGACGAAGGAGAAAGCCCGCCACAAATTGCTGTCCCGAAGAGTGCAGTCTAACAGCTGCAATTTCGCACACAAGTCAAAGTGACTGTTTCCAACCTGCAGACTGCTGACTTTTGCTGAGAACACGAAGGACAGCTAAGACATTCCAGGTTCACATGACACCAAGCTTCGATTTATTACAAATCTCTTCGATACTTAAGCGTGTGAGAAATGTGTTGAAAAAATTCATATCAACTTCGCCTCCACTCAGGAGCCAAAAGGGCTTCGTTTAAAGTGAGGAAAAGTGGACAAGAACCCCCCCCCTTCGTCACACCTTACTTTTATTAAGAGACAAAAATGAAAAGTTTAGGAGCGGCCACAACTTCCTTCCAAGCTTACTGATGGTGTGGCAATCACGTATGTGTATTCAGGTCAACAGTCTTTAGGCATTCTGTCCATAGAATTGACTCTCCAAGAGGAAAGAGGGCGAGAAACACATTTTCCGCCTAGAAATTAAATTAAAAAAATTTAAACTGAAAGTTCACATAATCTCCTTCCAAGTCCACAGACTTTGCTCCAAACACGTGTGTGATAAAACTTTCATGAGTCAAATGTATTCAGTAGCCCTCAACGTCAAAGAAAAGCAAGACGGCGTCTTTCTCAAAATGTTCGCGCGACTCCTTTCCAGGTCGGAGAAGAAAATGAAATGATTCCCCGATCCATCGCTAAACTTCCAACATCTCTCCAATCAGCCCTTCCGGAGAGCTTCGTCCCAGTGAAGAAATGTGATGAATGGAATTGATCTGATCGAGTTGCATCTCTGCATCCGCGTGCTCCACTGCGGTTTCCGGCGTTAAAAGCGACATCATGAACAAGCGCAGCGTGTTCAAACTTCATTATGGTCGGTCCGTAGTCCTCCACCGTTTTAGGACAGAGCGATGATATCTTCTTGAAAGAAATTACAAGCAGTCACTTCTATGAAACTGACCATTTGACGAAGTGCACCCTCTGACCTCCTTTCGCAGCTGGGATTGTTTCAATGTTACTGGAACTGCAACATCCGCGCATGTTTGTCTTATTCCAAGGACGTTTACCTGCCAGTGATTGCGCGAAATGAGATTCTGAGACAAGCATCTGACTGGAATGCTCAGTAAGAAGTCTCAATGCCTTGCACTTTGGAGACGGACAAGTGATTTTGTAGAAGTTATATATAAGAAATTGTAGATAGCATTTGAGGGATCCAGACTGGGTGGACATGATTCAGGAGAAGGTTCCCAGCTCACCAGTCATAAGACACGGATTGAACAAGACGTTTCGTCAGATATGCCTCTGACTTCATCAGTTGTA
>JAOWAR010154216.1:0-11005 GCA_028571005.1 Clathrina lutea
AAATGACACTTACCTTGCCATAAACGTGCACATGGTCATGAAGAAGCTCTTGCCATAATGCTCAGAGTAGAACTCACACCATTGCTCGGGTTGGAGGTGGAAGCGCTGGCGCTGCAGAAAAGACATTAAAACGAAAGGCATGTCAACTCATACATACTCTGCCTCTTGCGCTCTTCTATACACAGCGACTGATTTCCTCTCTAGCATGGCGGAACTAAAACTTTTTTTATAGAGTTTTGCCGAGTTATTCGATATAACTTTCTCTGAAAAACCTCTGACATGTGAAACATAAAGTAACATATTCTCCATTCTCAGTCTCCTTTTTGAAAATTGTACCTTAAAAGAACTATGCTTGGTCACACTGAGGAAGTAATGTGTTAAAAAGAACAGAAAATACTGACAGAAGAGCCTTCCAGTACAACCCTTACAGCAAGGTATAAATCTGTTAAGGAGCCGGGGTGTATGCTATCCTTTTAGCTTCGAGATCATTCAGTTGCTTAGAAAGTACCTAAAAATGAATGAACCCTGAAAGTGTTCACTCAAAAACCTACCTGGGGCATGTCCACACTTTGAGGCCCTATTTTCAAATCTATCATTTTCTTTTCAGTGTTTACTGCTGGGAGCGTCCCTCATTTTCTGGCCATTTATAACAAGAGTGGTGCTTGATAGTGCTCATGAAAAAGGCAATCAGTCGACACATTTCAAGGTCAGCCAGTAGTTGTGGAGTTATATCCCTTGCACTTTGTGCTAACCCGGTTGACAGTTGAATTTATTATACTGCCCTTGCCAGAAAAGTGCTTATTATTTAGAATTCCTACACTGTTGACATCACATCTTATCAAGGAAGACTCAGGCTTGATTGTTTCACCGTGTACTGAGCTAGTGTAGCAAAGGGTGACAATAAATGAAGCAAGAGTCAACAGACCCACAACTGGTAAGCGATTATGAGCACAAGAAGCGCGTTTTCATGTCTGCACTATCCCTTTGCAAAAGGTACAGGAAACAGTTAAGCCTTACTACCTTACCGTCTTTCTTCTTCCTGAGCTATCAGTAATTGTGCCTTTCTAAAGACGAAAGGGAAGTGAAGTAGAGGAAAGGATGGAAAGAAGCACAGTGAAAAAAATGCCAATGCCCTGAAAAAAATGCCAATGCCCTGAAAAAAATGCCAATGCCCCAAGCAGGGCATTGACATTTTTTTCCACTGTGCTTCTTTCCATCCTTTCCTCTACTGACTTCACTTCCCTTCCTTCTTTAGAATTATCTTTCGCCCAAATTCCATCAATTGTGCCTTTCTATTGGCGGTGTGGCCCGGAATTTCGACATTATACTACAGTAGTACTGGTCGAGACGAGAATTGCAAGTAGAACGACAAAATAATGATTTCAGTACTTGTTTGGTGCTCGCTCTGGCAAATTGGGCAGAGCAGTGTTCAAACCCTGGCATACTGGATCGAGTGGTGAACGACAATAAGATGTATAATCATGATGCCGGATTCATCGCCTCCGGAGTTTGACCACTCTAACTGAACCCATTGAACCACGACGAGGGTAATGAGGCCCTTTTCTGTCGCATGCGCGTTCCAAAGTTGGCACGATCGTTGCACAGGAGCAAAGGCTTATTAGCACTCATACTCGAAGTTCCATCTCCCCACCGGGACTCTTTCCCACCAAACTTTGGCCTGCGAAATCAGGCCTAGTAGGTGAAAGTTCGTTCTTCTTGTTTTCTCCCTTCAAGTCCTCTGTGGAAAGCTGTCACAGATGAATAGCACTGCCAACTGTTTTCAAAACGTCGTAAAGAAATCATTCGTCTGCCGGTTAGGAGTAGGCCATGCAACTCAACTCAGTTGCACGTCGGTGTTATCCGCAAATCCTGCAAGCCGCTGTACGCCTGGGCTCTTCTCGTAAACACCGCCTAACTTATTTTCAGCGGCACGTAGAGGCGACCGAGTGCATTGTTGAGCTCCGTTTCGGTACACTTTGCCAAGTCAATGATTGAGTTCCCTCAAAAAGTTACACTTTGCCACAAGGCCGAGTCTTTGCTAGACGGTCTGGGCGAACCGGTCAAGCTGCACTGTGGAAAAGATGTGCTTTTTTCCGCTTGGGTTTCTCCACCTCGCCAAGTGGCCTTTCGGCCTGGTAGTGGTGTTTTACTGTTTACTGCTTTTCGTTCCTATGCTTCATTTCCTTCGGAGTTTTACGGAGGAGTTTAAAGTATGGGAAAGGTTGGCCTGATAACTACTTTCAGCCTCGAATTTGTCGGGTGCGCCTCGACGTCCAATCTGCCCGGTAAATTCTTAGCTTCAGAAATTAGTTAACAATGCTAGTACTGCATCTTCCGGTTCGTGCTGGTCAGGAACTGCTACCCTGGCGAAAAACAATATGAACGTTTCAAAGGACACCTCCGCATCCCGCGGTCCCCGCTTTTGCCGGATGTCAGGTACATGTAACTTCAATGCCAAGCGCAGCAATCTAGTCTTGTCGAGAGCTAAACTTGAAAAACGTATTTAAAAGAAATCAAGTTTCGCGTTACGCAGAGGTGTTTCTTCAATTATTCATGAAAATCACTGCGCTGTTTTTTTTTTGTGTGTGTGACGGTGAATCAAGCTTGACATTACTCGATAGCTGTTGGTCGAAGTATGCGCCAGCCCGAAACATTCCGAGTCGCACCAACTGATCATTCTTGTATCAAACAGAGTGTGAATTTTATGCATGTTTAAAGTGGTCATCTTTTCGGGTCAGGGTAGAAAGTCAAGCGTGTTTCTTTTTCTGGGCTCAACTTGTATTTTCACATCATCAACGCCGGGAGGGTAGTTCAAAGTTTTTAAATTGAGCTAAATAAGAAAGAATGTTTTAATCGACCAGCCAGCACAAAACCAGAACAAAAAAAAACACCGGTACGTACCCGTATGATGGTGAAGCCGTTCTCCTCGATAATCTCAGCGATTTCATCCGCTCTGTGCACGGCGTTCGGTTTGATAATTGCCAGCGTCCTTTCCAGCGGAGTGCCGTCCAGTTTCTCCTGGACAGGGGGACGCGACTGACCAGCGCCGTCTGTTACGGAGACTTCAGGCGCGCTGTCTTCCGACATGGCGACGGTACGATTCTTGCCCATCTCGCTTAAAAGAAGCCAGATCCCTAGAGGATTGATCTAACCTAGCTGAGCAAGGTTCTTCCAGGTTAGAGTCCGATCTCTGTACTAATTTGAGCGAAAACGAGCGTTTCCGTCAGCCTCGCATAACTGCGGCTGCTCGACAACTGTCGCTAGGTAACTGTTGCTAGCGACAGCTGCTTGAGCAACGTTAACGAGTCAATCATAAACCGTATTAATTTTTCAGAACCAGTGGAAGGCTCAGCCAAAACGTCGGATCGGGAACTCCGCCTTTCAAAGAGTCAATGGTGTAGGATGCCACCAAGTCTCGCTAAAACAAACTATTTCACTCTCCTGGATAAACGTCAGTATCATTTGTCGCTCCATTTACGCGAATTAAGCTCATGGGGGCGGATGCCAGTTGACGCCAGGCCACGCTAAGGCTCGTACAGACAGTCTGCTCGCCAGGAATGAGCGCTCAAATCCGCAATCTCGTGTCATGCGCTTGGCACTTGCCTTTTGGACACTGAGTCGAGCCCGCCAAACCGGGAGCCTATGCATGGTCTCTCATTGACAAACCAATGCAGCCACTTAGGCGAACGGGTAACAACTTCGGAGCCACTTCAGGAATTCAATCTACGAAAAAATTACTGATCATTTCCTGAGAGAGACTCGGCAAACCGATTGGCTTGTCTTCCGAGATTACCTGTCAAACCTCAAAAGAAACAATCAAATTCATCGAGAAAAGAGTAAAAAGCGGAGGAGAGCGAAAAAGAGAAGTGGTTTTGGCTGTTCCCGACCATGGCAAAAATGTATGCATAATATGATATACACCCTGGCCAGAAGTTTGGGAAAGTCCCTAAAGCGGTATGGAGCAAGCTTGGTGCAGACCTGTTCACCTCTCGTGGTTCACTGTATCTCTTCACTGTAGACTGCAAAACCAACTTCTGGGAGATTGTCTAGTGAAAGACACCCGGCCTCGAACGGTTATAAATTAAAGCCCAGAGCCCATTTTGCAAGACACGGCAAACCCGAGAGTCTGGTTACAGACGAGCAGACCACAATTTTTCGTCTCGGCAAGGAATTTGCCAACTTTGCAAGACTGAAGTGGGGTTTTGAACATCAGCCGTGTCATCAGCAGCCCACCACTACGCCCACATGGGGAGCAATGGCAAAGCTCCGAGCGCGGTCAACCAGGCAGACGAACTTGCACAAATTTTACAGCGAAATTCTCTGGTGTTTTGTTTTCACCGGGTGTGAGCAATGGACGTCAAGATTTTCTCCGGGTGTGAGCAATGGACATTAGGATTTTCTCCGGTGTGAGCAATGGACATTAGGATTTTCTCCGGGTGTGGGCAACAGGCATAAGAATTTTTTCCGGGTTTGAGCAATGGACATTAGAATTTTCGTTCAGCTAGCCACTGTTTCGCCGCAGGTTCAAACCCAGGTCTGCGCACTGCCCGGAAAAGTAAAAATGAAAAAAAAACTGGAAAGGTCAATCTGATTGGGGCAAATGGTACATCAGTGACTGTCAATGACCAGGAGTAACGTCATCAGCAGTGACGTCATTGGGAGTGACATCATCAGCAGTGACATCATTGGGAGTTACATCATCAGCAGTGACCTCTTCTTTAACCATTTGATGCTCAGCTGTTGCACCACCTTCCCTCGCGTAGTTCTGTGTCAACGACTTACATCAGCGCCCTAGGCAACATGATATGGAGCAATAGCCATGAAGCCAGCCTAACAACTTTTCCATAGATTGGGAATTGACTGTCATCTCCAAATAACAACAGGCAGTTAGGCTGGTGTCTTCTGCAGCATCAAGTTAAATTTTAACTGTTGCCAGTTCCCTTTGCAGCTTCGAGCAGTGAGGTCTTCAAGCTTTAATAGCTCATGATAGTTTTATGATGCTGTGTGCCCAGTGGGGCTGCAGAGTTGGACGGCCCTTACTCAACTTTACGGGAGATAACCATGGCAGCGCAAAAAATACAGTTCACATTTTCGATAAATCACATAGAAATGTTGAAGGCTGTGGAAAAATTGGAATATTTCATTAAATTTAAACGCTTCAATCCAAATTCAAGAAAAAGCTTTCGATTGATCATGAGAAAGAAAATACCGCCTACATGGATTCACTCAAGCTGGCAATCTTCATGAGCGTTCCTGGTCCAGTTTATGCTTCATCTTTGTGCAGCCTGGGGTCTGGCATGATCGTCCGCAAGCTTCACACAGCCAGTCACCCCAGCTAATCTGTGGCCACGTCTTGCCAATGAATACTATCGGTGTCGAGCGGCTGCGCCCACCCAAGTAGAGATGTGCAACTCCTCCAACCACCCTCTCCCATGTTCGAAACACCTTGAAGCTTGGGTGGCATTTATCAGGTGATTCTTGGCTCCCAGATCTCCGAGAACCAAACGAACATCGCTTGCACTTGCCTGCTGGCAACCTTGCGACATACTTGGCATCAGGGCGTTGTTGTTTGCTGAGATGTTCTGCCATCTGGTCCAAGGCAATCTGGAATTGAAGGATGGTGTTGATCGAGCTACCTCCGGCATTGTTGAAGGGACAATAACGCACAGAAGGGATTCTCTCCGGCAAGGAATAGTCTAATTGGTGCTTTGTGATTAGTGCTTTCAGCATGTTCCGAACTATCATGCAAGAATGTTCAGCAAGCCTAATCTTCGACTCAACATCGGCCTGCTGGTCAAATGGTTGAGCGATGATCAGATGGTCGAGGAGCTCGTGCGGACGTTGAAAGCTCTCCAAGAGGTAGCTCATTACCCGCTGCAGGTGAACGTCTGCTCGCGTGAGAATGGGCTTCGGGAGAAAGATCGCAAATGCCGTTACGGGTCGGTTTCTTGCTTGGAGGAACTGGCAAAGCTCAAGAGCTTGAAGGTGATCGTTCTCCACCATCTTCTGGAAGTCCGATCCGGATGCAGTGTGACCATACCCCGGAGTGTCAACAACGTAAAATGGCTGCCCATGCTCCATGCAGGCATCAGAGCCTTGGCACTCCTGCGTGCAGCTCTCTCCCATGTCAAGGAATGGACTCACTTTGAATGGCTGGTTGTCGTCTGTCTCAGCGCCGCCCTTCGCTGGACCAGTGTTCTCTTGCCGAACCAGGTGGTTTGCTGTGGCACTCTTGAACGTGCCTGTCTGGCCGATGAGGACAATTGTCGGAGCACCACTGCTGTCGAAGGCAATGCCTTCAGGGTCCGTGTCTTCCATGCTAATGTCTCCTCCTGGGTCATGAAGCTCAGCTAGTTGGGGCTGCTCACGACTGCGTCCTTCAGCTGCAAGAAAATAATGAGATCAAAGATCTGGTGGTTGCAAATACAAACACCACCCCCTCCCCACCACCCGCACCACCACATGCACACACGCACACAACTATTACATTTTTGACACACACAAACACACATTGACCGACCCAAGATCTGTGTTCAAGACCGAGGCTACGCCTGTAGCGATGAATGAACGATACGTAGAGTAACAGGCAACCACCAAGAGACAGGGAAGCACTTACTCTTTGCGAAGTGATAAGTTCCTATAACTTTAACATTATGGTAATATTCCTCCCCAGGTCAGTCAAAATTATTCGTGGCACAGAGTGAGAGAGAGATAGTGGAGAATAAACACTCTTTCCAAAAAAACTTCACATTTAGACATTGGGTGCTCTTTCTTGATTCATATGCAAGGAACTTGCCGCAAAACATGACTCGTATCCTACCATTGGTTGGGGAAGCACCACGATCCATATCGCCTGACCTGTTGCTGGCCACTCCCATGCCGCGTTCAGCCATCTTGGTAAAAAGGGGAGGATAATGGCAGGACACAAGGATTTAGACATTACCGGCAGGCATTCTACCTAGTGAAGGAAGGTACCAGGCTCAAGCCAGACCATTTAGTACGGTAAGATCAGATCAGTCGAAAACTCAATCGTACTATCCTGATGCTGCCGCTTGCAACGACGCCGCTTCTGTTCGGGTCCTTTGCTTGCCACAGCCCTCTGTAGGATGAACCGCGCAGTCAAATCATCTTTTTGCTGAATACTTCAAGCTTGGGCTTATTGATTAGTCAGAAATTAAGGACTGCCAAGAAAATTTAATGACCCAGCGAAGCTGTTTTGCCATGATGCGGAGACATAATCGCCTTCCTAACACTGGCGGAATGCTGGGGGGAGGGGGCGGGGGTTATTACTGGAGTGAGGAAGTGCATGTGTAAACAAATGTGCCTGCCTGAACAGTAAGCCGGGCCGAAATGAAACCGCGAAGCCAATCAACTTGAAAACACAAACTTGTACAACCATTCAGAACTAGCCTTTGAGCCATACCAGCCGCTCAGTCACTCACACCCGCAATAATTATTTCCTTAGTCGGAAGGAAAGATTTGGAAGGTTGTGCACTTCAAAACTTCAAACTGTATTTGCGTGGACACGATGCACGCCAAGCTGGAGTGTAATTCTGCAACAAAACGTGGGAGCCTCGATGCGCGCAGTCATTTGCCTAGTGACAACTTTCATGCGTCGGCAGGTGAGCGGCGTGTGCCAGACTCACCGTGAGAAAAAGCGACGGCCCCACCATGCCCAAACGAACTATCTCACAACTTACCAAAGCGCTACGTCCTGCCGACCGTGTTTTTAAACCTCCCACCCTGCCGTGTCCTGATTGGACTGGCGTAGCACACAGGAACAATATTATCTTGATAAGATTTCAAAGACGGTCTTGTGCAGAACTTCTGTCCGCTTGAAAATGGTGCCCTCCCCAGGCCAAGCCAACCGGTTCAGCCAATGATCGACTCGACGAGTCAGCTGCGCCTCACCACGTTAGGGGGGCCACTGGCCATCGATACTGATTCTGGCTGTACGGACTGTTGATCTCCAACGCACCCTGTGCCAGTGATATCGAAATCAAGGATCGACAACCGGTGCACTCGGTTAGGTGGCCGTTAGGTTTCAAGGCGGGAGAGAGTGCAGGCAGCGTTCTCAGCAAAGGAAAGTCCACGTTCTGCAAAACGTGTTCACGTTGCAGGCGGACTACCGCCGCGACTACTCAACGGTCCGTACACGCATGCCACAGTAGTACTCGCCACAGTGACAAGTTCGTCATGCTTTGTAGTTATACCTCTGGCGCACGAAGTGGCCGTTGTGTCATGCAGCGAAGGAAGCATGGCGCGGCTACATGGCATGCGCTCTTTCGTACGTCTCGCTCAGGCCTAGGTTGGGCTTAGGGGCCGGGGAACTCCCTGACCCAGTATCGGCTGAAAGGTGCTGGCAAGTTTCAGCACGAAGTTACGGGCCGAACGGACAGAGATCTCTGGATATTGGATGTGCCGCGGGCTGATTCCGACGTGCAGCTACGGACCACAGACCTTTTACTCAGCCGGGAGTTCAAGCCTGCTTGAACCTTGCTCATCCGCTTCAAGGTTTCAAGATTGGCAAGTGGGGCGAAAGACAAGCTGTCTGATCATGAGTGCCTAATGCCATGATCAGTCAAAGAGGCGACTAACGAGCGATCGAGGACGTTCACGTCAGAAACAGTGTTGCTTCCGCTATTTCCGGGGTCCCTTGCCCTCCGTGTTATGGCCACGAGAACCGACCCCGACGAGATCCAGATCAACGCCGCGCCAGACGATCTGCGTACGCCACAAGAAATTGCCCAGGAACTCGGGGTGTCGCTGGCCCTCTCCGAGAAGGCCTCCCTAGTTCTAATCGGACCCACAGGTGCGTACAAGAGCTCCACGGCCAACCAGCTATGTGGAGTGGAGAATCCGGGAAAGGACTTGTCGGGACGTGAGCTGGAGGAAGCTTGCAAGGCTCAGATATTCAAAACCACGCCATTCGAGGACGAAGTCGGGGACAGCGTGACGGAGGAATGCAAGGACCACGACGGACGCTGGTACTACGTGGTGGACACTCCTGGCTTCGGCGACACAGGGTGCGATGGAGATGCCGACGCGCTGAAGGAGAAAGACAGTCTGACGGCGCTGCAAATCGTCCAGTTCCTACGGTCGAGAAATCGAGGCATCACCGGCTTCGTCTTCTTCATTGACAAGCTGCTGACGCGACGCGACGGCTGGCTACAGACGGTCTTCAAGCACTTGCTGCTCAGCTTTGATAATCCACAAGACGTGCTCGACCACCTCATTATCGCCCAGCCAGTCATGGATCAGGCGGACGTCGAGTCTAAGGGTCCAGCAGTGACAAAATCGTGCAATATCGTCAGAAGCACACTCTGCAGGCTCCTTCCCGAGCTGAAATTGGACGAGTGTGTCGTGCCAGATCCGCTACCCTACGCCTGCTTCTGTCCGTTCGCTGATCCGGATGCCGGCGGCAGCCTTGACAAGACAATGCTTGCGTTTGACCGTGCCATCGAGAGGGTACAAGTGAATGTTATGAAGAGTCTGACCGCCCCTCGCGATCAAGCGAGGAGCACGTTCAAGCCACGATTCCCGAAAGGAAAGTGCATGTATTGTAGCTATGATCGTCGAGAAAGGTTTGATGGCCAGGCAAGCGTCCTCATGGAATCCGAGCAAAAGTGCCATCCGGAGATAAAAGCGTTTGCCAAGTGGGAGAAGGTTGTGGGAGGCATTGCCAAAGTGCTGCCGGCTATTACCCTGGTGCCTTTGCTCATCCCAGCACGAATCTGGCCATCCTTCACTACTGCCGATTTCTGGTGCAAAAAATGTAAGAAAAGCTGCCAGTCTCCTGGCTGTACAGAGCCCCCAGAGGCAACACATCGCTTTATGGATGACAGAAACTGACTCGAACACACAATGGCATTTCTGCACCAATCAGTGTAAGCAGAGCGCACCAATGAGCTATTGCCCAGTTGTGTTGTTCGCTCAAATTATCAATTCAGAGACAATTCAGGATTCATACAAGTCCAATACTCAATGCAGGATACACCGCATGAATGCCGTGCCGCGTAGAGATTGCTTAGTGACCATCGGAACTTATTCTGTGCAAGCATTGATGAAGTATTCTTCTCCAAGGCAGATCCATGTTTGTCAGTGAATGACTCAATACTAAATCGGAGCCAATTGTTTTGCCATCGTGATTGACTTTAGCAGTAAGCACTACACAGGGACATGTAGCTCAATTACTAGATTTGAATGAATATTTTCCTCAGGCAGTGGCAAAGATGCAGTGATCGATGAGGTAGCAACCAACAAATGAACACCATGGTATGCCTTTCCAGATTGCAGATATGCCTATCTATCTGTTTTGCACTTATGCATGGGGATCGAAAATAAATACTCTCTAATTCATCTACCAGGCGCGTACATGTTTTTAATCGGTGCCCTCAGATCTGCAAAAGTGTGCTTCAGTTTTCTGTCATCAAATTTCCAGGCCACCTACCAATCTCTGTTCAGCATTGTGTTTTTTGTGAGGAGTTATGTTTTGTAGGGGAAGGAAACATGCCATAAGATTACAAGTTGCCACGTTACGGGTCTTCTTCTCTGAAGTGTGATCTTCCAACTTTGATACAAAAGAAAAGTGAGGATAGTTTAGCACACCGAAGTATTCGTGTCCTGGAATAGTATACTACCCTTCTTTGTATGTGCAATTTTTGTTAATTATTTGCTTAACGTTCTGGCCTCTAAGCACCAACCATATTGCATGATCTTGACTCTTGCTGTACCTCCATTATAATGGCAGAAATGCAGCACCGCGCACGGCGCTTGCGTTGTACTGTACGTCACGATGAGACAAAATTAAATATCGAAGAACAGGTGACCGCACGGAGAAAAACACATTCGATGGAAGTTTGTAGGAGCTCAAAATCCGTGCCGAGACCAGGACTCGAACCAGGATGACGTGATATCTTCTACGAAAATTTCCTTTCAGGCGAATCATGACGAGAGAATGATGCTTTCGACTTGAATAGCTTGAGTAGCTTTCGATTTCGTCGAC
>JAOWAR010154227.1:0-11004 GCA_028571005.1 Clathrina lutea
AGCTTTCATAGCACATCCACCCCTCCTCCCCACACACATGCATGCTGCTCTGATGAGCTCAATCATAAAGAAAAAAAATGATCTCTTGGCTACTGATGATAAAGTGAAAGCTGAAGAGAGAGGGAGAGAGAGAGAGAGAGAGAGAGAGATAAAGAGAAAGAGAGAGAGAAAGATAGAGAAGAGAAGAGGTAGAAAATAGAGAAGAGAGAGAGAGAGAGACTGAGAGAGAGCGGAGGAGACTGAGAAGACTCGAAGACTAATAAAAGGTGGTAAGCTCGAGAAGGAGAGAGAGGGAGACTCTGAGAGGGAGAGAGAGAAAGTGCGTCAGTTGACAGCTGCAGGGACAGACTGGCTGGCATGCTGAAAGGCCGCTCCACCGCATGTCTCTCGTTGTGTCCCTCACTATAGAGACTCAGGCGGCTGACCATATACTCAGTACTGGGTACTCGGCCATGCATGTACACCTGATCGACACCGAGCAGATAATTGAAACGTGACTGGGGTAGAGCCACATCATCTGAGTTATCATGAATTCAGACAGTGCAGGCATCGGCCAGAAGATCCGCCGTTTTCATGCCAGAAGCGCAGTAACGAGGAAGCGCACGAGGGGCCTCTTGCACAAATTAGCCAGTTCTGGCGTTCAACCGCATTCTCTGGTGTGGCTCCGAATCCAGATCAAGAGCTACTTGCTGAACCATACCCTGTTAGTCCCAGTCGGTCAAGCTTCCTCTTCATGTCAGGGATTAACAGCTGGTGTCCCCCAAGGGTCACACCTCCGGCCCATCCTCTTTGTTATGTTCATCAACGATCTTCCAGAGCGATGTTCTGTTCCAACACAGCCTGATGCAGATTGTGTGTTGCTACTCTCCCTCAAGATAGGCTCATCAACACCTTGTCTTCGTGAACTTCAGCTTACTGCCTCCGCCGCCTCCGACTAGGCGTTTTCATGGCGTGGACGATTTTGCTCCTGCGATATTCTCTCCGGCCCAGACGACTTGTTCCGTCACACAGTTATTCATGGAAGGAGAACAAATAACTGTCGTGGATCACCACGATCACTTACGAGTGACCATCTTGCCTGACCTTCGCTGGTGCAAACATGTCCACGTCGTGACCACGGAGACAAGTCGGCCCGCCGGCCTCATACGACACGTGTTCGAACCACCCCCCATGACGTTTCTATCTCCCTTTATTTGTCCTATGTTCGTCCGATCATGGAGTACGAAAACGTACCGTCTGGCACAGTTAACGTCCTCTTTCAAATCACCGATCCTTGACCCTGGAAAGCAATCAGGCTAGCGTAGCGCGACGCATCACGCACGCAGATTTTCGCACCACGAAAGAAGAGCTCTTTCAAACTCTTGGTTGGCCGACCCGGTACTGTAGACGTACTGTCGCCTGAGTCACCCTCCTGCAGCAACTGCTGCACATCGCAGTTCCAAAGGACTTTCCTCTCTCCACTGAGACATTTCCATTTGCACCGAATCTCACCAACCGCTGGAACATCGTATCATTAAATGAGCCTATAGTGATGAACTTTGTCAAGTCCTCGGCGCAGTCAGGTGGAAATCTCTTCCGGATTCTGCACCCATGTTTCCTATTTTCCACTCAAACAGTTCGTCTTTTCTTGTGTATCCTGGAAGAAGGCCAACTTCCTGCGCCGCTAGCTCAACCTAAGTGAATTGATAATACAATAACGTATAGCTGGGGCCACCTGGCTTGCGACGGCTGGGGCCATCTGGCTTGCGACGGCGTGGCGCAACGAGTAACGTTACCAGGGCAACAGATGCTGGTATGCGCGATATGCAGCCTTGGCGCCTTGGCGGATTCGTACTCATTACACCAAGCGCAATCACAGCGATGCTATTGGAACACCGTAAAGGCCTCTGAACGTTACCGTTTGTCGTCTTTCTCATACAGACAATCGGAACCCTGAGAGAGGACGAAAGACAGAAGGGAGAAGAAGAGAAAGAATAGAAAATTCTAATCCGTAGGCAATGGAACAAGCAGTTGTCTCTGAAGACCTCGGTTTCATCAAGGAGACCCTTCATTAGTTTTGTTTCGTCATCAAAGGAGGAATCGTGTACGAGGCTCGTTTAACCAGCAAATCCTGAAGCTCGGAAAAATGTTTGTCTGCCTGTCTGTGGCGCTTACACTCGCATCAGCCGTAGTGGAAGTCAGTGAGTTCTTGGCGGTACACTGCCGCACTTCTGCCTCTTCTGTCTCTTGTCAGTTCATCCTCTTGGAAAAGCGACGGTCTCCATAACTCTTCGTCTATTCGTCAGAAAGTGTAGACTCTACTGGTGATTTAGATTTCATTCTCATTGTAAATGTCTATTTATTGCCAGAAAAGACACCCTAAACGATGTTGGCCTGTACCTCAGGACTTCAGTCTTCTTGCCGCATTGGCTCTTAACCCTATACCAGCGATGCATGGCCCAATACCTGGACGCTCTACGACGTATCCATGTATGGTCTTGGCGGCGGTCCATTTTAAGTCTTAAACTGATGAATAACAACGAAGAAGAAGAAGAAGAAGAAGAAGAAGAAGAAGAAGAAGAAGAACACGAAAAGAGGTGGAAGAAGCTAATGAGGTGTTTTTCGACGGCTTAAAATCTCTCCACTACGTAACTCCTTGCTTGCGCCTCCTTCAGCATGTTGACCACTGTTAGCAATAATCATTGAATGTACTTGGAAAATACTGTTTGCCCGTTCGCAGGTGCTCAGCAGCAGTGTAATGACAGTCTTGGTATTGAAAATGGTCAACTTCCTGCTCAATTTTTCACTGCTTCGAGCTCGTGGCTGTCTTCGTATCTTCCCTCAAACGCTCGTCTTGGCCAATCTATCTCGACCGTGGGCTGGTGTTCACTATATCGCAACAACCTGACAGATTACTGGCAGGTCGACTTCAGTGAGAATGTGACGGTCTGGCAGGTGGCCATACAAGCCATCAGGTTCAATTCTGCCCATCTGTCGCAGTTCCAACTCCAAACCAGTTATGACGGAATACACTATAAAACGTACCCTGGACCCAATGGAACAACGAACAACGTAAGGCATGGTATAATTGGGATGAACGTATACTGGTAGAGGAGAGTGCCTACCCAGATTGCCCAGCCTTTGTCTTCATCTGGCTATTCTAGCCTGGTGAACACCGGATCCATCCTGGAAGAAACCTCGGTCTTTTGATCGAAACTTTTTGCTGGTGTTGAAGAATGTTTAACTGTGTATGGAAATGCAGTCCCAACAATAACAATTCTCATCATTCCTTAGTCTTGTGAAGAAGCCAGTGGTCAAAGCGCTCTTCATGGGGTTAGTGGCTTATCCAAAAATGAAAATATTTATGATAGAGCTCAACTCCAGCCTTCACTAGAATGATTGCAACTTCAAGTCACGGTTCAGATCATGTAGAAAAAGAACTGCGTAGCAAAGGCTGCACATAAATAGAGAACAGACGTAGAAGAAGAAACAGCAAGAAAATGTGAAGGGAAATAAGACCTTCTGCCCGTTGGGCTAGATCAGTTAAACAAAGAATGAACAACCAAATGAAAAAGGACCATGCCTCTACACACTTCAGGGTGATGATCAAGGTAGTAGGTACACCGAGGGAAGGTACAGTGAGAATGTTCCAGAAGTGACAGAGGAGTGATATTAGTGAGTGGAGGTGTGAGGATAACAGGGGAGGAGAAGACAAGGTCCGAACAGTGAAGTTGGCAAAGTTAGAGCACAATGTGAATAGGTGAAGGGAAGGAACAACATAGAAAAAAGGAGAATAAAATGGAAATTTACAACAAAATGAATGAACGGAGTAAATGAAAAGGAGGTGGACAATTTTTGATATTTTTATATTTTTACTTTAATGAGCAGATCACTCAAAACTTTTGCCACCTTTACTATTCTGACTTTCCCTTCTTCCCTGCCTTTCTCACGTCTCCCTCTTTCTCTCACTCGTGTCACTCCTCTCACTTCTTTCTCGCTGTATCAACTCCCCTCGTTGCATATATCACCTTGATTAACACCTGAAGTGTACTGTGTATAGTTCCCATATTGTTCTTTTATGTAATCTGTTGTCTATTTTTGTAACTGATGAAGCTCAAGTAAAGAAAGACTCAGAGCCCCTGCATCGCCACACAAGTATCATCCTTGGTAACCAGAATACAGCTTGGCTAAGGATGATGAAGATATCTACCTCCTCTTTAGGATTCTCTTGGGAAAACTCCAAGGTACCTCAGTACACATGACTTGTGCTTTGTCAGGCCTCACATTCTCTCTGCATCAAGGAGAGGAATTGAAAATCTCTGAGCTAGATATAATCTTATGTAGAAAGGCTTGGAAATTTTCCCATGGCAAATCTCTGCCTTATTCTGCTTGTGACTTCTGTCAGTTAATAACGTTGAGTTTTTGAACATGTTGTATGTCTTGATACAATATGGCGCGTTGTTCTATTTCCAGACTTTCTTCAGCGATTTCAGAGACTTGAACGCGCACTGGTTTTCATTCCCAACTTCGATTCACACACGATACCTCCGCTTCACCAACATGAAGTCTCTGTCGACATCTATCACGTCTACCACTCGTCCCATAACCTGCTTGCGAGTTGGTGTGCGAGGCTGCCCTGTGCCCGCAGTAACCAAAGGTCAGCCATCACGATTTCTCTTTAGAATATTAAATTACCTTTCTAGATTTCATGCATCTGAAGGCAGAACCCAAAATCATATGAAAATCATTCAGTGCCATGGAAACAGTCTGAGTCTGCACGCTGACGAGGCTTTGATGATTAAAGAACTAGAACTGGTGTCGGGAGCAACGTGGGGGAACGTTTTCTTTATCATGAGCTGTCACTTCATACAACTTCACGCATTGTTTCCCACACACACATGTTGCTCGGACTCATCCTTTTCCGTCAACGACTTCACACCATCTCTCTCATTTGCACTTGAGTGTAGGCTCATCCTTCTCCATCTGCACATGCAGGCATCCACATAACCCTTCACCCATTCAAGTTTCAAGCTCACACATCTAAGTCATGTGGAGGCACCCAAGCACTTTACCCTGAGCTCAGGTCTGCATGTTGTACACCTTTCCCTCACTGAAAGGAAACTTTCAGCTCTGAAGGAGTGAAGACAACGCAGATATAAAAGCATTCCCTTGTTCATTTTTTTTTAATCGTTTTGTTCACCTAAAGAGTTGATCTAGCTTGTCAATTGTTGTTGTTGTTGATATACTTCCAGTGCTGTCAACGTTTTGTCAGTTGGTCTATTTCCGGGTCCATCCTTGTTCTTTCACTAAGACCTTAGATATTTTCAACTTGAGCTGTTGGCTCTGCTACAAAATTTTCCTTTTGAAACCCTGCAGTGAAGTCCGCCCAGGAAATCTACACATATGTATTATGCTATGATGCGGCGCAAAATTACAAGTTGCATGCACGCCATCACAAAACTTGCTCCATAAGCAACTTCCACGGTAGTGCTGCATACTAAGTACCCAGGGTATACGAGAAACTCTTGTAAGCTGCCCAGCCTGCCACAATGGAAAATCGTGGAGTTAAAGTCATGGAATTCTGGTCGTGCCCACCCCCATGGTGTCCCTTCTTTCCTTTCTCTTCCTTGGCAGGAACATGTTACTCCTTGTTCTTTTCTCAATCTGTCTTTGTGTTGCTCTGGTCAGTTTGATAATCCTCCGATTCCCAATGGTTGTCTTCTCTTTTCCCTCTTCAAGTGGTTTGCCTCCAGATCTCCGAATCAGTGACGCTGATGTGAGTTGTCATTGTAATTTTTGATTGTGCAGCACCTCCATGCGAAAAGGCCCTTGGAGTTCAGAGTGGCATGCTGGGGATGTCTGCATTCTCCTCCAATTCGATTTTTGTAACAAAGGCAGGACTGAGCTACATCCCCAGCTTTGCAAGGCTTAATGGCGCTTCCAGCTGGTGCAGTACAAGCAATTATGCAGCGGCCTACCTAAAAGTCAACTTTGGGACATTGGTGAATGTGACAGCCATTGCCACACAAGGTGCCTTTGATTCTTCGCAAAAAAAGAATTTCTATGCCTTCACATACCAGCTGTACTTCACAAACACATCAGGAACCCTCCCAGCAGAGCATGTGGTCAGGAACACCAACAATGGACAACCACAGGTGAGGCAGGTTCAACTTTTGGAGATGATGGTTTTGTCCAATTTTTGACCCAATATTTCAACACCAAACAACGTTGTTTGGTGTTGGTTTGGTTGGAGCAACAGCCGGAAGATGCTGTAAACAGCCACTCTCCCAATGCAATACTGACCTTCTTTGATGAGCTTCTCAATTTCTTGAAGATTAACTCCAGTTGTACGTAGAAGTTGATGTTGTGGGTGAGCGGCCAAACCGATAACTTTTTCCCTTTGCAGAGACATATAAATTGTCAACCCGAATTGGGTCTCTCGAGAGTGATCAGATATATTTCACCAGCTGATCTGCTCGTGATCTGCATGGGTTTGCAAAGGCTTCTCTCTAGCTCAAAACTCTCTCGAGGGCCCTATTTTTTGCTGCAAATGGCATTCCACGTGGCCATACGGCCTGCTGTTTTGGCTGGTCTTGCAAGGTCTGAGATATTGTAGACCCCACCATCATGAAGTGTGCATGCATTCTGCCTTCTCATACGAAAGCCCTTACGCCAACCTTACCCAACTTCTCGGCGGGGGTTTGTGTACACATTTTTGCCATATAAGGCCAAAAATGCTTTTCTTTTCGTTGCTCTCCGCTTTCTACTCATTTTCCCCGTGAATTTAATTCTTTCGAATCGGGTTTGACATAGTATCTGGTAAGAAAACATAGTCAGTTCCCGAGTCTTTCTCGTGAAGTCCTCAGTAATTTTCTCACAGATCTAATTTCTGTAGTGGCCCAGAAGTTGAGATCCATTTGCGTAAGGCCTTTGAGTCCAAGGAGAGAAAAAATCTGCTGTCTGAAAATCTCTTTGCCCCGCAACCAGGTCGTCAGATCGTCGAAATCGAAGCTTGACAGAATCGCCTTTGGCTCGAGGCAATCTCTTTAAACTCGCCATTGACTCAAGGTGGTCTCTGGCAATTTGCTTTGGTTCCCATGTGAGGGATTGTTGCCATGGTATAAGCATAGCTGCCAGCCTGTCAATCAACGGGGTCAAAAGGTCAAAAAAACGCCTGAGTTATGGGATGGCACGGACAGGCATGAAGCCCAATCAAAAACACGACCGAGAGGACAAACAACAACGTTGCAATTCTGCATGGCCCCAGCCCATTACACTATGTCAATGCTTATCTCAGGAATACAGACATTCAAACTGACGGTGTTAGTGACTTAGATTAATGCTCTTTTTCTTTCTCAGACTGGCTATTTTCAGAATCTTCACATGCCAAAATGCTCAAAAATTTCAGTTGTGTACAGTTTCCAGCATCTCATGTGTGTGAGTGTATTGGAGAATAAGTGTACAAGAGCTCAGAAAAGGGCTGGCAGAGACAGGAATTGATGAGTGAAGGCACAATACCTGAAAAATTGCCATTAGTTACAGTCAGGGTTCCAATTTATGTGTATTCTACCGTAAGAACCATGTGTTTAAGGCCCGACTCAGCCACAGATTCAATTTAAGGCGTCACACGTTCCAGTTTTCACACAGTAGTCCATCTTACTGATAATATGGCAGAAGGTCATACATTCTCACAGAAAGGGAACTGCATTCACAAGAACCTCCACCGACAATGCCACACTGACATGTGTACGAGCTCAGCTACCCCACCTTCTTCAGTTCTTGATACAATCTATTTTTTCCTTAGCTAGGGAAGGCTCAACAAACCTAACATGGTCTAATTTCTGGGGTCACTATTCTCTTCAAAATGAAAACAACTGCTTGATCAGCACTCTTGCCAAACAATTATATGGTCTGCCGTCATATGCGTAACATGAATGATTCATTTATATAATTCTCCTGGGCAAATACTTTGATCACTGCCTTGATCCTCGCACTTCCTTTTCCAGGTGTTTGGTGGCAATGGCTTACAAAGCATTCAGACGCCTGTTCTCCAGCGATTGCCTCATCCCATCCCAATGCGGTCGATTGTGTTTCGCAACTTCACTGGTTCCGATCATATATGTCTTCGGGTGGAAATCTACGGTTGTCGGCACACAGCAACAAGTAAGTAATTGGGCAGTATGGTGTTCAGTTCCACTGTAACGATACGCCAGATGATTTCTTAAACATGGCTGCCGGGCAACCAGGTTTATGGTATGGCTTTGCATTGGCCTTTCATGGCTATAGAACATCTCCTTTCACCTTATTGAAATGTCCAAGCCCAAACATTTAACACACGCAGTCTTCCTTAAAGGCATCTTTTGGTAAGCAGGCAACAAAGACAAGCACACACACGACTGCCGTGGTAACCATAGTGGCCAATCACTTACGGTGCCACAATACATCACACATATTGATCAACAAGGCTAAACTACCTGCCAATGCTTGCCATCTGAAAGAACTACAAGCTCATTTAGACCGGTTTCTCTACCACTTCAATTTGCCTCCTGTTCAATGTCCGATGGTTATGAAAGAGATTTCCATGAACACATTCCTGTCCTTGCATTGTGCAATTCCGAACAGCTGCTCCTGCCAATAGTCCATCACAACGATCTTCCACAGTATCAACATTTCCTGTCATAAGTTCAACACAGGCTCCCTCATCAACAAGCCCCAATCAACCAAACACCATTACACCTACATCGAAAGCAATAACACGGTTCAAAACAGCTCCTCCAACATCACGAGCAACCACGCCACAGCCAAACACCATTGCACCGACGTCACAAGCAACCATGCCACGGCCAAACACCATCGTACCGACATCACGAGCAGCCACACCACGGCCAAAAATGACATTCACAGCAAAGCCTACCATAGCAACCAGCCAAATTGATACAAGCGCATTTTTCCCTGGAATAGCAACAAGTGCCTCCAGCAACCCAGCAAGTTTTCAAAGTCGTAATACTCCGTCAGTAAGTCGAACAGTTGTGGAGAGTACCCAGCAGGTTTCACGGACTCTGTTCACCGCTCCTCAGCAGAGTTCAGCAGCTGCCGGGCCATCTAGCAGCGACTCTAACGCTGTGCCAATACTTGCTGGAGTGATGGGCAGTGCGGCTCTGCTCGTCGCCGTCATTCTCACTGCGTTGTATGCACACCGACGAAATGCCCGCAGCTACCCTCAAAATGCTGGAAAGAGCAGGTGAGTTTTTATCACCAAAGAAGGGACCTGTTCAGAAATTCTTCCTGCGAGCTTTTCAAAGCCTTGTGTGTCAGTGCAACCCATGCATTCCATTATGTCCACTGCTTTTCATGGTGTTGGAGAGATGAAAGTGCCCGTGACTCTAAAATGACAGTTCCATTTCTCTACAAGAAAGTGGTGTGATACCATCATCATTGAGAGCTTTTTCTTTCGTTCTTCTTGACAGTACAGCACAGAGAAGCTGTTGAGAACAAACTGTATGAACGGATCAGTAATCGGCTTAACAGTCCTGTCTAATCTTCCTTCTCTGTTTTTCATCTCCATTCGAAGACATGTGTTACAATAAGAAGCCCTTAACACCAAGACCAGGGAAACCCCGGCTTAACAACCTAAGCTTTATATTATCGACCAAGGCGAAGCCAAGGTCTTTATGGTGAGGGAAGTAATCAGCTGGTATTTCCAAAGCAGGGACAAGGATTTAGATTGCCCAGTAGCGGGATTTGCATTTGGGCGTCATCGGCTATTGGACAGATATTATATTTTGTGATATCGTTACTTCTGTGCACGTATACATTCTTCATGGTTGCGTTTTTCTGGCTGTTACAGGTCGAGCGAGCAAGGCCCAGGTTCCATCCATGGATTTCAAAACCCCATGGCTAATGCCTACCATCAAGAGTAAGTTGGTCCAGGTTCAAGGCCAGTGGGTTTCACTTCATTGTTTCTTGCCGGGACAATGGGCCAAATCAATGTGGGCAGGCAACAAAGAAAAAGAATAAACATTCAAAAAACAATCAGACCTGTCACCTTTCAGCCGATCTCTCCCTTCGTGCCTTGGTGACAGACAATTAACTCAGTCAGGGCGGATGTTTGTTTGTTTTGGTAATGGCATGCGTAAGGGTGCAATGTTTCGCTTTGAAGAGGCCCACTCTCATTTTTTCAGCATATGCACCACAATTATGGAACAGTGAACTGTCCGGCCTTGGCGCCGGCGCCCCAACACGCATGACCACATCAGTCAGTCCGACCAGTCTTGAAGATCAGTGCGGCAATTAATTCAATTTAGTAGTACATTTTTTGCCCATGCAGACTCAAATCCGGCAGAGCAAGCAGCTGACAGCAGAACAATGAAATAAAACACAGTTCCCTAATGAGTGGTTAATTGTATAACTTTTGTAGAGCCATGACAATTGAGGAGTACCTCCTGATGGGTCATGATCAGTGAGGAGCATGTTCAGTGAACAGGAATGCTCATGAAATTACCATAGAGTTACTTACGAACCTAAGTCCTAGTGCCAAGGAACGTCGCATGCGTGATAAGCGCCAGGACAGATCAACTATTTATCAGCGGTGCGGCAGTACGGCATAGAAAGTTGTTGTTCATTCGTTGTTATGATATGCACGCATGATGTGCCCCGTCCGTTCGATTACTGGGTTAAAAATTCTTGAAAATATTTTATTGCAAAGATGTTTCCAAGAGCAAAGTTGCAGGAGTTGTGAACCTCACAAACCATGGACACGAGGGTTTCCATTCTGTCTATGTGAGCTGTTTGCAGTTCTGAATGTACCTTCTTCGCAATCACCGCCTGGCCATGGCAACAGTCTCATATCGCAATGTTGCCTACAACTTAAGATTTTTGCATACCGATCAAAATCGAACGATATCACGTGAGATTCGACCAAATCGACCGATGCTGCATTCCACCGAGCGCCACTCACCTTTTTTTCTTCATATCAAGAAAATTCCGAGTGATTCCGCCAATCCGGAGTCCTCAAACCGTTAGGGA
>JAOWAR010154238.1:0-11004 GCA_028571005.1 Clathrina lutea
ATCCCGTCGAGAGGAACTGGCACTTTTTTTCGCTCGGACTTTCAGCTCTAACTTTCGTCTCGTAATAAGACACACACGTGCGCACATATACACGCAGGCGCGCATGCACACACACGCGCGCGCGCGCACACACACACACGCGCGCGCACAAACACACACACACACACACGCTCGCGCGCGCGAGCACACACACAAACACACACACATGCAAGCACACACACAAACACACACACACACACGAGCACACACACACACACACACACACACACACAAACACACACCTTCTCAGCTGCCTGCACTCTGTCTGGAGGCATGACTTCGATCTGCTCGAAAAGCTCTTCAAGTCGATTTTCAATTGTCGTCAGCATCTGCAAAGCACTGCGAATAGAAATAAGCCTGCTTAATGCAACTGAGCGCAGTCGTGAACAACAAAATCAAGAGGCCATGTGTGGGATGATAAAACCGAAGGCAAAGCAGACGCTAAATGACTAAATTTTCAACATTTCAGCAAAGGCTTTTTTTCTCATGGGCAGAAGGCAAGTAAGCAAGTATGCTCACCTCACTCCCGCTTCGTTGTCTCCGATGCATCGTCTGTAAACTTCGCCCACTTTGGTGTTGAGTGATTTTAAGAGGGTTTCTTGCTCGTCAGCTTGGAACTCGCCATGTGAGAAGAGCCTGTGTAATGGGTTGCGAGAAGACAAGCGGCTTAAAGTAAAGCATTATGAAACCGAATGGGCAAGCCATGAGGAAGAAAGAGAATCTTTATGGACAGAGCTATGAAGGAAGAAAGAGAATCTTTACGGAGAGAGCAATGAAGGACGAAAGAGGTTATGGAGAAGATTCTGGGAGTTGCTGAGCTGGCGATGACAAGAGGAAGAGCTTGGTCAGGGAATGCGATGACAAGAGGAAGAGCTTGGTCGAGGAATGTGATGACACTAAGAGGAAGAGCTTGGTCAAGGAATGCGATGACAAGAGGAAGAGCTTAGTCAAGTAATGCGATGACAAGAGGAAGAGCTTGATCAAGGAATGTGATAATTGAAGCAAGCGTCCCTATGTATTGGCTGAAACCCTTCCAGCCTCAGTTTTGAGTAGCACACACTAAGTTTGATCAAATTTAAATTCAGCACCATAAAAATCTAAAATTGTACGTAATATTAACATAATAACTAGAAACAATTGCTTGTGATTCAATCTCAGAACTTTTGAAGGGCCACATTCTTGCTCCATTAAACCAGACACAAAAAGCCTGTGTACACAAGACTGGCCGCACCGTGATTCATAGCAACTGAACAAAAAAAAACCACAAACTGCAAGTGAACTACACCTTAAAGCCAAAGGAGAAGAGGATGATAGTAAACATCTCTCTCACTTCATTTTGACTTGCAGGTCCTCAGCCTTGACTTCCTCTTGGGCGATTTCCTCCTCTAAGCTGGTAATCTGTTGCCGCAGACTATTCAGCTCCTGATTCCTGGTATTTTGCAACAGCAGCAATGATGCGATGGTCAGATCTTTCTTTTCTATTTTTTTTCTATTGCTTTGGGAAGGTACTATGCATGTGTTTCTTAAACAGGCAAACAGTCAAATACGTGTGTGAGTGTGTGTGTGTGCATGTATGCATGTGTATGTGCATGCATGCATGTGTATGAGCATTCGTGTGGCCAATAGAGAAACATGGACACACACACATACTCACAAACGCGCACATACACATATATGTTTACAAAACCACTGCTCTTATCCCACCAGCATAAGCTTATTTACAGATGTGAACGTCGACCCCAAGCAACCCTTTCAACAACCTGACCAGTGCCACCAGTAAAATGTAAAAACCGTACAAATGGTTTCAAGCTGGACAAGCTAAAGGAACAGAAAAGCCCCCTACGCTTGGTTTCAATGCTCAGGCTTGGTTCTGACGCATATTGGACCAGGTTAACATTCTTTGTGCTGTCTATGTGTAAGACTGAGGACAAGACGCTGATGTCAAAGAAACAGTAATCAGTTCCGTTTCTACAAGTCTTGCAACAGCTTTGACCGCACACCATCTCTGAGGAACTGAAAACGTGCCTTCTCTTGGGTCCACTAAAGATAGGTCTACACCTATAGGCCGGTTATTATTGCCCTAAACGCCTGTACAGAGAGTATAGACATGCATATCATACAATTTTCAGTCCCTTATTTCTCGAAAATGAACTGAGCACTGTACCCGATTGCTTTATCGGGTTGCTCGGCCGTTGTTTAGGTAGCAGCAAGAAAGGCAGAAAACTTCACAAAATAGAACAAACAGTTAAACTCATTCAAGCGTCAAGGTACGCACATTTGCTGCTCGGTGGAGGCTCGTGTGTGTTTGATGGCTTCCAGAGCCTCCTCTGTTTCCTGGCTGTTCTGAATTAAGCTCAGGTTCTGCTCTTCCAGCTTTGTGTAAATCTCCAACAACTGTTGAGGGTCGGTGAAATACAGCTCCACCTCCTACAGGCCAAAAGGCAAGGAAGGAATGAAGGAGGGGAATAAGGAGGAGGGGGAAGGTTGGAAATCGCAGTAGAAGAGAACCATATGTAGATAGTTGCTTTCACATGGCAAGTTTTTAAAATAAGACAGATATAGTACATTAATCGGACGACTCACATCGTAACATATTAAAAATGGGCGAACATCTTTAGTTAAAATAAGACTACAAGAAAAGGTCTAGCTTCTCATCAGCCAAGGTCAGTGAGAAAGACAAGATGTGGATTATCACCACTGATCTGCGAATGCTTCTGCAAAGCTCTGTGCACGTGGGTATTTGGCAGTGTAGTCGGATGCTTTCAGTCGAGAGTCAGGGCACCAGAGCCCGGCCCACCCACTGTGTGCTAAAATAAAGGGAACTATCGATTTCATAGCAATTGATGTCAAAGAAATCGATGTGCTTCCGCAGATATGCCCACTAAGAGCAACTGGCCGAAAAAGACACACAAGTGTTGACTTTCCATTTTTTTCTGGAAGGAAAGAAGTGATCTCACGACAGCACGAACCTCATCACTGTCCAATTCATTTGGCAAGTCGTCCACCAAAGACACTGAGCTTCCCTCTTCTGGACTGCCTTGAGATGGAGGCCTAAGAGGTGAGAAAAACATAAAATTATGAAATAGAGCTTGAGGTGCACTTTGCCACAATATGCTTGGCCACTGAATTGTGGATATTCAGTATTCCATGTACACACAAACACACACGAAATGTTCAATAGATACATTGACAACAGAAAAGAGGATAATTCTTTCAGACGATGAGCAGAATACCATAATTAGTGCAGTTGAGTAAAAACAGGAAAAAGACTGGAAGGATCCCTTAAGGCAGGACCCTACGTACCCTTCGACCATTTTTTCGTAACCTGAAGATATATCGCTTAGGTTTTTTTTTTTTGTTTGTTGGAAAGAACATGTAAAATAAAGTACTTAAAAACCTTTTTTGGAATCTCTGGAGCTTTTGGAGAGGGCAGGAGTTGAACAAAACCGTGAAAAATTGTGTATACTCTGAGAAGTTGATTGCAACTTTTGCTCACTACAGGCCAAATCTCTTTGCTGATTTTGAGAGGCCACGTGTGAGCTGTCGACAAAACCGTGCTAAAGATTTTTGTTTTTCTGAAAAATAAGAGAAACATGATCTTCAGAATTTCTCTTCCCTTTTTTGGCCTAATTGCAGCTAGTTCGCGACGTGTCATTCGAAAATGAGATGGAAATATTTAAATCGCCAGCACGGTTTTGTAGCCAAGGGCGTGAAAATTCCACCTGCTAAGGTTCATCGCAATAGCCCCTGCGGATGTTGAAATAATCTCCGGGGAAGGAGTACAGAACGCGTGTTTCGAAACAGCCAATTCTTTGTTTGGTGGCCGAAGCCAGCTCGGCCCAGTTAGCGTTACCTGGCGCCCTTCGGCGCTTGATGATGTCATCCAGTCTTGAGTCGCACGACACGTACATGACCAGTCAGCGCGTACACCTACGGCTAGCTTTCACACCATGACCAAACCGGAGGCGCAGCCCCAGGACGTCAACGCAGAGCCGTGTCAGACTGCTGACAATTGAGATGTTCGGACGCATTTTCCCCAACTTCCTCTTCGAATTTTCGAGCACGGTTTTCATCAGACAGTTCGATGCTTTACCTACTTTCAGAAACGTTAAAAAAAACGAAAAGGCCAAATCTGGCCCCAGGAGGGGTAGGGTCTTGCCTTAAGTTGTACGCCTCAGCTCACTGGGCTCGTGGAGCAGTCAGTTATAATGTCACTGTCTGTGCAACGCCCATGCTGCAGTCAAACAAATTGCCTACAAGTAGAGCGCTTAAGCTAACCTCCCACTTCGGGCACACACCTCTTTGCAGAAGACTGGCCTTTCTTTCCATGTCCAGAAGGATGAGATGAACTTGGCTGGAAAAGAAACAGGAAAAGCAGACACCGTCAAGTCGCGCCGTGTGACCATGACTTCCTCTGTCAACTTTTCTTGCCGAGAAAACATGGAAAAATGGTATAAGGGTAAAATAACCCGGACCACGTCAATCTCTAGCCTTGAGCTCAAGCATTTCAAAACACGCACAAACGCACGCACACACACACACACACACACACACACACACACACACACAACACACACGCACAACACACACACACACACAACACACACACACAGCACACACACACACAAGTACACACACACACACAAACACACAAACACACACACACACACACACGCACTTACGCACAAAGCCTCCCTTCTTGATTTTCTGCTTACCTTGCTGCTGTGGTGACTGCCCGCACCTCTCTCCAGGTCAACAGAGCTGGCAAGCGTCCCGACAGATGACGAAGAGATTGTCACAGCAGCTGGTGAAGAGACCAACAAAAAACATGGCAGTGCAGACAAGGGGAGGTCTGTTACCATAGCAACTAATAAACTTTGCCATTGCACTGCAAAACCAACACCCCCTACATTGAGCACTTCAATTTGCAAGCACCAACTGAGGGAGGAAAAGAACTTTCCAAGGGTGGCTTTCACCAGCTGAAGAAAAGCTTCATTTTAATGAACAAAATGTGAATGCAAAGACCACACTCGTAGACTTTTTTGCCGCAGCTGCTAGCTTCTAGCTTGCTTGTTGCAAACAAGAGATCTTCTGAGGATGTTAGAGAGCAGAAAGGCCCTGACTGGCCGAGGGTGATGGTAAAACGGCTGACTCGGGAGCAAATCCTGTCGCTATGGAAGAAGTCAAGTTTGCATATCTTTCGAGACATCTTCTCAGAGCAGGTCAAATTCTAGCAGGGATAGACATTTTCAATGTAAATTTTACAATTTTAATCATGGGCTAAGAGCAAGGGCTAATATATATACAGCATACCTCTCCCTGGTTGTGGGTGCTTCGCCCGCTGTAATATTGGTTGACACAGTGACAGGTGGCACGGCAGTCACAACAAAGTACAATGGTTATGTTGATGCATATGGAAGGTGATCCAGATGCAAGGAATAAGAATTTTAGGAAAGAAACTTTGTATGTAAAAAAAATTAACAAGTGAATGTCCTGACGTTTACTTGATGAAAACAACAGCAGAAAAATCACCAACAAATCAGAGGACAGCGAAAGATAAAAGAAAAAACTCTGAAGCCCTGTTCCTGCGGTTGCACCATAAACTGGACCGGACATGCATATCTTCTTTGTATACTGCGGGAGAGTGTCGATCGCAGGAAGGTTTTCAGCGTGGGAGGATCATGAAAATGTCTTCATGTTGCACATTCAGAGTAACTTTAAGTCCCTTTTGCTCAAATTTTACTTTTCCACTGCACTTGTGCTACATCTTCAGCCTCTCTTTTTTCTCAAGAACTCTCCCCTTCCCTACGAACTTACACAAGTATGCTCACACCACCCTCTGGGGGCACATAGTGTGTATACATGGCAGGATTCAAAATCCGCACAAAAAGCTCTTGACACGTGAGAGGGGGGGGGGGGGCATTTGCCACAGGACAAACGCTGCAGCTGTCAACAGAGTGGTCTTCTCACCTTACGATCACCTCTTTTGGCTGCTTGCTCAGCACGCCACTCGGCTGGTGCAAGCTGATACAAGAACTTCCAGTAAGACATGTACGTCTTCAGCTGCTCCTCGTTCTTCGAAATCTCACTGCCAAACAAGACAAGCGTTAGAGAAACGAACATCTTAACAAAAGAGCTGTGAAGCACAGGGGAAGCTTGTGAATTTGTTCAAAAAACGATTCAGTCAAAGCTTAGCAAGTAAATGAAATAGGTATTACTCTTACAAGAGCAAAATGAGAGAGAGAGAGAGAGAGAGAGTAGAGGAATTTTCTGCACAGTACCGGTCGCAAATTGCCCGGTCGCAAGGGCACCCTCTACACCTATTTGTAATCTTCATTATGGAGTTCTCTCTCTCTCAAGTATAATTGTGAGTTTCTCTCATCAACTCAACCGGGGATCAAGGAAAGAAGCAACACAGCAGGTAACACTAGATCTGAGAGATCAGGTGTCTGCTAGGTGGATACCTAGATATGTGTAGGTTACTGAATTTGAACATTTCATTTCACACGTGGAAGCAAACTTCTTCCTGCAAATACTATTCCCTATGGTAATCACAATGGCATTTTCTACATAATAAACCCTGTCGTGACTCTCACACCTCTTCAGCGCCATGATCTGTGACGTAGTTCGCTTTGACTCTGCCACCTTCTCAAGTTTTTCTCTCGTCTTTGCCTCAGCACTGGTTCACAAAAATGCAAAAACACATACCAACACTCAGAGACAAAGCAATGAAGAATTTTAAAAAGTAAGCACAAAATTACAGGAAGAGACGCACGAACAACTTGATGCCAAAGAGAGTGATTGTAAACAAAACAGATATACAGTAAAGCCTATTGATCTAGGATTGCACAACATCGTAAGCGTTCTACATACCCCCACCCCTAGAGCTGTGTTCATTTGGATTCTGGGATCTTTGCTCAATTTTTTCTTTACTGCTAATCAATGAGCCAGATTCGGCCAGTTGCGATCAGCCGTGACTATATCGCTGAACTATTGTTCATTTGATCACGGAAGAGCTCAAGGGTGCTGAGTGCCAAATGAGCACGTATGGTTCGCCGTTAAGCGGAGGAGCAACGGTACTTGGAGTGCTCCAACGTATTTGTCATGGATTTGTTCAATTATATCTGGGCAGCCCATTTTTTCTTGTTTTTCACAAGATATCGACTCCTCACTGCTTGACAGCGTCCACTGCTTTCCTGTCCGTTTCTTTGAGGAATTCATCAAAGAGGCTGGTGTCGTTCTTCAAGCTGTTCTCAGCCCGTTCAAGCTTGCGTTCTTCTTTTCTTGCGATTTCCTCGAGCATCGAGATTTCTTCTCTCTTCACGTTCAGAGAGTACTGGAAAAGAAGAAAAAAGCATGGAGGTCTCGTAAGAACCAACAAAAGGAGCAGTAAGCCTTGCCATGTGTGTTGTATGAACTCCTGGTATTTCCTTCTACAGCTGTACTTCAATAATCTTTACCCTGTGTGCTCGCCATGTGCTTCAATTATACACAGACACTTCTTTTGGGTTGATTCTGCAGGAGTAATATTCCTACAGTCAAGCCAGCGTGTACTGAGCTGATAATGAACATGTGGTGGACATACCTGCAGAAGAAACATCTCACGTTTCTTCGCAATGAACTCTGCCAGGCGTTCCTTGTCAAGGCGGCGATCTACAGCATGTACAGACAGAAAGAATGTTTCCGACTTAAAAAAGAAGTTTCAGCAATGAATACAAGCAGTCGACCACTGACAACACGTACAGCACTCAAGGCACTGATTTACTGGGTCGAAGCATTAAGAAGCTTTGGCTAAAATAGCCACGGCCAATCATGTCCGATTAAGGCAACACTGAAATTGACCCTGCATTCTAATAGTTGTTGACTAATATGGTATGCATATGCTTAATAATTCTTATACGTTTCAATTAAATTATACTGGTATACCAAGCTCTAAAGACAAATGTGCATGTACTGCAAGTGCTCTGCAGGTCACACATTGATAAAAATTTAGACTGGTAAGAAAACATGCAATGCTGATCTCCATAAGATTCACCTTTAGTTTGTGCTACCAGCTCCAGAGCACTTGGTTGGCTGGTGATGTGGTCAATCTCATCGCTGGACTTGTTGCTGGGTGTGCTGTGGTCCTCAATCACACGACGATTTCGAACAGCCACCGTGCGGCAGATTGTGCTTCTCTCATGAAGGCTTTTGCTTGGATCTCTCTTTTCTTGCCGTTCCTACATTGTGCATTGAAGTTCCAAGAGAACTATAAAGTGAGAACACTTCTCTTCGAGCGAACTCAATTGGAACACCACAACACAGCTGTTTAATAGCAAAACGGTTGCAAAGATGCTCTGTGATTATCTATATTCTGTTTAGAAAAGGATGAATGCCTTCCCAATCGAGATTGAACATATGAAGCTTGAGATATGTTCAAACTTTCTCCATTCCCATATCAGTCCCACGTGTCGAGCAACCTATAGTTCGGTTCACATTGATCACACGCTCCAGCTCTCTTCAACGCCAGGCACTTTGTATTCAGAACAAGCGAAACGCTTTGCCTATACAGATTTACAGGGGCCTGCTGTGGAGAAAAGAGCATACAGCATCACACTAAGATCCACAACAAACTTCGCTTACTTTTTCTCATGGATGCACTGAGCACTTGTTCGCTATGATCTTAACTGGTCAACAAGTATTACGATAGCACATTTATTAGACAAGCGGCGGGATGAACCTTACTCTCTTTTTCTGACGTAGCTCGCTATCTCGATAGGCAAACACCTCTGCCTCTGGTGGCATCGAGAATGGATTGCGGTGTTTGCTGCCATATGGGCTCTGCGAAAGATCAGCCGGAAGTTGAAACTCATCTACTTCTGACATGGTCAAGGCCGAGTGTCGCTCTCCTAACATAAACACAGAAGGACAAGCACAAAAACGCATTCTAATGAAAATGTTCTTTGCTATGAGAAAAAGAAAGATAGCTGCCATAAATCACTTCGCAAATTACAACACTGGAAAATGATCTTGAGCAGTATTTTTCGCTGTCTCAGTCTTTAGCCATTTCAGGACTGTGCATGAAAGTCAAACCGATCTGGGTTTAGTTTCTTGAAGGGCTCTTTGCATGTACAGGAATTTTCGTAACCTCATGCACAGAGACTTTTCCCCAGCCTCATATACAGGAATATTTCCCGCGCAGGAAGAAAACTTGTATAGCAGTGAAATATTCCGCCAAGGTATCCCTCTCAATGCATAGAGCAATCCTATGTCATACTTGCATCCTGGCCTTCATGTGAGAAGCTCAAGGCCTTCATGTGAGAAGCTCAAGGCCTTCATGTGAGAAGCTCAAAGCCTTCATGTGAGAAACTCCAGTGATTGCACATAATTATCTTGACGTGGATAGAGAGGAGGCTCCATAAATGTAAGTTTCTGTTATTCAATCGTTAAGCCCATTCGTCATGACTCGATTGGTATCCTGATTGAATTACTTACCGTCATGAATTAAGCATGCTGGAAGACGTGCCTACTGCGCTCTCATGTAAATGTCCGTGTACACGGTCGCATCATTCATGGACACAGGGAGTGGTGTAAATGTCCATGTACACGGCCGCATCATTCATGGACACAGGGAGTGCATCCCCTCCTACCCTATTGTTCCGTCAAAGGCGATGCGAAACTTCAACAGGCAGGTACCGGTATTTTCAAGTTGGTAAAAGACCTTTTGTGTTTCACCCTCATCGTAAATGTCCACAAAAAAAGTAATTGATAAACTCTTTTGTGGAAAAACAGTTATCTATCGTTGGTGACAGTAACATTTCAGTTTTTCACCTTTTCTGTCTACCTCTCTATCTCTTTCGCTCGCTCAGGAATATTTTCACTCTGTAAAACGAATAACCGTAGGACCTAATCGAATAAAATTGATATAGAGTGAGTGTGCATTCTACTACTCAGTGGTCTGCCGGTGGCTGTCGCTGGAAACTGAGTCGCTCCATATGTGTGCAGCTTTTACTGAACCACTGCCATTCCCTGGGCAGAGCCTCCTCCATGACCGTTTGCGACAGATATGCATGAGACGGATGGGCACCAAGCACCCGCGGTTAGGAGCGCAATATACCTGACAAACTGAATCATTACTCTTGGCGTGTGTAATGAGTCCTGGTCTCCTTACCTAGCTTTCTTAAATCCGTGGCTGGGTTTGTCAAGCTCGGCGAAACGATTGGCTTTTCCCTCGGCTGCAATGTTCAGGACCGCAGGAACTCCATCGCGCTGCCAGCAGCGAACTTATACCGCGCGATTAACAAGTATTCAGCTGATATTTCACTGCAGGGAGTTAAATATGGAGTCAAAAGAGTCTGCTCAGGAAACGAAGGTTCGTCCGAACATGAGTTGAGCTGAATCAGCCAGATAAGCCGAACGACATACTCCACTGCAACGCAGCGCTTGTTCGACGCAGCGTCCAAGCGTTGCCATCGCTAGCTTGAATTGCTATGGCGACTGTGAGCAGGGGACAATAAAATTTCGCGCGGATTTAGCGCCTGCGCGGATACACGGCTACGGGGGCGATGTATGCGAATGTGGATGTGTGTGTTTGTTTGTTTGTTTGTTTGTACGGCGTGTCAGTTCGATTATTTTACCGATCGTGGAAATTAGTTCAAATTACAGGTTCTGTCCTTCAGAACTCAACTTAGAATGCTTTAGACAAAATGATCTCCCCTAGGCCTTTCTAAACTTGAAAAGCCCATTCTTTTTTTTTTTCAAGTTTAATCCTTTTGGCCTTGCTGGACATCCTTGCGTTTAACACTTCTTTTAAGCCTTTTCAGCCGCTTCATATTGTCTTAGCAAGAGAATTATCCCTGTTTCCCCTTTGAACACATACAGCAGCCAAGAGATCTTTAACGGGTGATATATGCCTCCTTTAAGAAGGAAATAACACGTTTAAAAGTCGTCTTTAAGAAGGAAATAACATGTATAAAAGTCTTCTTA
>JAOWAR010154249.1:0-11003 GCA_028571005.1 Clathrina lutea
GAGAACGGAGGATTTCTTCGATTCGGATCTTCGATTGACGGAGAAACAGGGTTTGGAGACGGAGGATTTCTTCGATTCGGATTGTTTTCACTGAGTTCTCGATAAAGGCTTTGAGTATTTCGTGTGTTGCTGTCGAGAGCCGAGAGAGAGAGTACTTTGTCGAGTGTTTTTGCCGAGAGACGAGAGAGAGGGATTTTTCGGGAGCCGGGAGAGAATGTGAGAGAGAGAGAGGGAGATGGGCAAGGATTTTTTTTTGAGCGAGGACTGCGGGATTTCGAGCGGGGGAATGTGGGATTATTTTCGAGAAAGACTCGATTTCGGAGAATGCGGGTTATTTTCGAGAAAGACTGGAAATCAGGATTTTGACGGCGTAGCAGAGAATTCGGAGAACGAGGGATTTTAACGGGGTAGCAGAGAATTCGGAGAACGAGGGATTTTCGGTCAGCCTTTGATATTTTCAAATTTGAATTATTTCCGTTAGATTTTTGAAAGTAACGGAAAATTTGCGAAAAAAGCCTTCGTCATAAGATACGCAAGATAGAGGATACACACATGACGGTTGGCATACACAAAATACTAGATACGCATGTCAATTTGCTAAGGACTCACGTTGCTAAGGAGTCATAGTGATTATGTCACAGTGTTGATGTCATAGCAATTACGTCACAGGATTGCGTCATAGTGATGATTTCACTGTGGCGTGAGAGCTCAACAGCAACCAACCCATTGCTAGGTGAGCCCGGACTCTTACTGCCACTACTACTAACGATGGGGAAAGAAGGCGACCTTGCAGGCCAGTACCCGTTCTTTCCATCTTCCCGTTCTCCCCGTTCTTCCCTGTCTCTCCATTCTTTCCCTTTCGTCCGTTCTCTGCTGTTTCTCCGTTCTCTTCCTTCTGTCCGTTCTCTCCTGTCTCTCCGTTCTCTCCCTTCTGTGCAATATTTCCATTCTCTCCCTTCTCTCCGAACTCCCCCGTTCTCTCCATTCTTGCCTGCATGTCTTTCTCTCTCTCTCTTTCTCTCTCTCTCTCTGTGTGGTCTCTCTCTCTGTGTGGTCTCCCTCTCTCTCTCTCTCTCGGTGGACTCTCTCCGTGGCCGATCCATCTCTGTCGCGCCCTTTTCAACCCATTTTATTGGTGTATGACGTGTCAGGTGTGAGGGACCACGAGGGAAAATCTTCTATCAGACAAATTATTTACATTGTGGGGTTCACTGCAGTCGATGCATTCTACTTCGTCTTTTCGATCATACTATGGATAATAAACTTTGGACGAGGGTGTCGATTGCCCTGTTTAAATTGCCCCGCAACGACAATAGCGCCAATACTGTTGTGCGGACCTTCCCCTTGAGAAACTGCGAGAGGCAAGTTCTCCGCCGCCAAAAATGGCACTGAACCGTTGTGTGACGAAACTGCTCATAGAAAACCGACCATTCCTCTGGCTTGCCGGCAAACGATGGAAGTTCAGTGCCGCCAGAATCTGCCTTACCACAAACTATTGGCTATCAGTGTCTACTCGGCTCGTTTTTCTAGCGCTCACAATAGATCCGCTTATCACCTTCGCACGGTTGTCAATAACCGAACTGGTGCTTTCCTGAGCCTGAGCTCGCGTTTCACGAGTATGTTCTCTTCTGCATGATGTGCAATGTGTGCAGACCGCTTCGATTACTTGCTTCACCTTTGCGTACTCTGTGGGATCTTTCTTGTTTTTACACACCGACCACTGGCTTCTTTATCCGGGTTGGTGCCTTTACATTTGAGCTCTGCACTTTTGGGATTGAGCTCCTGAAACTAGGCCTGGAACTCCTTTCTCTCCTATGGCAGCTCCTTCCTCAGAGCTTCGAACCATTCAATGGAGCCCACCTGATTCTCCACGCGGATCAGAGTACACGTTCGCTGCAAGCTCAGCGCAGGCACGTGCCACGCCCCATTGTCCTCACATGACGTACGACCAAAATTAGCGGTACGAGTGTGTGTGCGCGTGTGTGTGCGTGTGCGAGTGTGTGTGTGTGTGTGTGTGTGCCTGTGCCTGTGCGAGCATGTGTGTGTGTTTGTGTGTGTGTGTGTGTGTGTGTGTGTGTGTGTGTGTGTGTGTGTGTGTGTGTGTGTGTGCAACGCCCTCGCTGCCATGGCTCGTCGGCTTTGCACCCAGTATGTCGATCCGACACCACTACAAGCACTAGTCGGATGCGGCCTGATCCCGCTGGATAAGAAATACGGCGTCCGCCCCATCGGCGTGTGCGAGACCGCCAGGCGGATCATTGGCAAGTCCATCGAAGGCGTGTTGTGCCAAAACGTCCGGGCCGCAGCTCGCCCCCTCCAGCTGTGCGCATGCCAACCTGCAGGCTCCGAAGCTGCTACGCACATTCTCGCCAGAGTCTTCTATGAAGCCGACGCTGATGCGGTCATTCTGGTGGACGCCTGAAACGCGTTCAACAGCATGAAGCGGCAGATGGCACTTCGAAACACCCCAGTCCTTTGCCCCGCACTGGCACGGTTCGTTATCATAACCTACCAGTCAAATGCTCCGCTCGTCATTGGCGGTGATGTGATCTACTCGCCCGAGGGAACCACGCAAGGTGACCCGCTGGCTATGGCCATGTTTGCAATTGCAGTGCGACCCCTGATTGACCGTATTGCCGCAGCGCGGGCGTCACAGGTTGGGTTCGCCGACGATGCTACCAGTGGCGGGAAGCTTCTCAATATATGGAAGTGGTGAGACGCACTCCTAAAGCATGGTCCATCATTTGGCTACCACGTCAACAAAGAGAAATCCTGGCTCCTCGTGAAAGAAGAGAGCCTCCCGGAAGCGAATGCCATGTTTGGCAGCAGTGGTCTGAACATCATGACCAATGAGAGTCCGGCACCTTGGAGCACCATTCGTGGGGCGCCGTTCACCGAGTCATTTGTCACCCAGAAGGTTTACAGGTGGAAGGCAGAGTTATCTAGACCGGCTGAGTTTGCCGCAGTCCAGCCGCACCTAGCCGTCTGCGCACTAACCCAGCGGATTGTCAATCAATGGACTTATCCATCAGGCACTGTGAAGGATATTGACCAACAGCTGAAACCTCTGAAAGACGTCATTCAGTGTGAAGTTCTGCCTTCTCTCACGGGTCGTGCCCCGCCTGGCCCAGCGATACGGTCGCTGTTTGGTCTCCCCGCCCGTCTCGGTGGACTTGGCATCTGAGACCCATCAGAAACCAGCGCTGCCCATCACCGGACATCGCTGCAGGTAACCGAACCAATCATGCACCTCGTCTTGGAGCAACATCACGGCGACGTCGACAGCCAAGATCGCTTGCAAGAGGCCTTAGCTGACTAGCGCTTGGCCATCGCTTTCGAGAAGCGGCTCAAGGCTAAAGAGGAGGGGCGAGCTCACCTCGCCGTCCGCGATCAGCTGCCTACGCCACAGCGCTCCGCTCTCAACCGGGCTACGGATGATGGTGCCTCGTCGTGGGTTTCTGCTCGGCCCATACAAGAGCACGGGTTTGCCCTACACAAGGGCGCATTTCGTGATACCATCGCCCTACGTAACGGTACGGCTGGGAACCCCTTAACCTTCCCTCGCATTGCGCCTGTGGTGAGCCGTTTGACAGCTGCCACGCCCTCACGTGCCATAAAGATGGATTCACAATCACTCGCCACAATGAGATTCGCGACCTTACAGCCCCATTTATGCAGGAAGTCTGCACGGACGTTGAGATGGAACCAAAGCTGCAGCCTCTATGTGGTGAGGTGTTCCTGCATGCCAGCGCCAATCGGAACACCGAAGCTCGACTGGACATCAAGGCCAGAGGTCTGTGGGGTGGCACGTTTGAGTGTGCATTTTTTGATGTTCGGGTTTTCAATCCCCGCGCACGCTCAAACGAGGCCGGCCACTCCACAGCTTCCATCTTCCGGCGGCACGAACAGTACAAACGCCATAAATACGAGCAGCGAATACGGGACGTGGAGATGGCGTCCTATACACCGCTCGTCTTCTCGGCCTCCGGTGGTTTCAGGCCAGCAGCAAGAACAACATTCAAGCGGCTAGCTTCTCGCCTCTCGGCTAAAGTATCCATGCCATACTCTTCAGTCATGGGCTGGCTGGGGTGCCACGTTAGCTTCGCTCTTTTACGTTCAACAATAATGTGTCTGCGTGGATCCCGACAGCATGTCCGGGGGAGTGATGGCTGCCCAGCCCTTGCATAGGCTGAGGGGAAATTCTAGTTCACTGATTCAAACACAAATCTTTTTCCTTTTTAACCGTTACTTCACATTACAACTACCATTACAGTACATTCATCGCTTATCTAAGTTCAATTGTGTCCTGTGCATCACTCTATTTCTTATCTCGTGCATATTGTGTTGTCCCATGTAGCGTTCTTTGCCGCTTATATCAATAAACTTCTTTCAGTGTGTGTGTGTGTATGTGCTCTACAAACGCGTGGGCGCGAGGTCTCGCTACAGCTACTACTACAACTAGTACAGTACGAGTCAGAGAACGTGCTTGCTCTGGTGCGTACATCAAATTTACGCCCTCGTTCCTGCCCTCGTTTGTCGTCTCGAAAACTCTCAAGGTAAGCTGTAGGCGTTTCTTCTTCTGGTCCCATGGACTCTCGTGGTAGGTGTGTCTGTGTGCGTTCTCCGGATCCATGTTTGTCATCAAGCTGAGGTGCGCACAACTTTTGAAACACGACCATCACTGATGGAAGCCCGTCTTCCTCACGCAAGACCGGCCAAAGATCTTCTTCTGATAAGTCGGACAATAACAGCGACTCACCGGTTCGGGCAAGTGTAGACGCGTCACGGATCTCCTGGAGCTCGGTCCTAGGCTCCATGCCCAAGCCGAATTGGGCTGGAGGGGGGCCTTTGTTTGCCTTCTCACTTCTTCTCTCTGTCACCCCTGGCCCGGTTTTTCCGTTGTCGATGTTCAGGTGTCCTGGCACGGTCGCCATAATGTTCTGCTTGCAATTCCCTGCAATCTGCACTTTAGCCTAGTTCCAGAACAATACGAGAGACGCCAACTCGTGACAGCAGAAAAGTTGTATTGATAGAGAGAAGAATAAAAGAAGAAAAAAGGAACGGTTTATGTTAAGGTGGAGCAACAGCCTGGGGTCATGGAGCACCATAGATACCAAATATAGGCCTATCATAACAGGAAGTGTTCAGTGACAGTAATCCACTCATCCAGATGGCTCCCACTGATCAGATACGCTCCTTGACCACAGTGTTACAGATGTTTCCTCGAGCTCACAATGCTCAAAGCTTCAAGCCCGTTGTATGACAGGGCAGAACTAACACACTCACGCCAGGTGCATGTGTGGTAAGGGTGTGAAGTGAAGGCAAGCAAGGGTGCCTTTGCCGCATTAGGGAAAACGGTTCAATGTTGTAGTCCTGACTGAACCGCCGAGAAAGACAAATGTGTTGTGGACGTCACGAAGTTCGGACTTTTCTGGCAATCCTTTTATGGTTCAGAAGTTTTTTCCCGCCAAGAGAATGGCCTCAAGTAATAGCACACCGCACCAAAAGTCACCCCTACAGATTTTAGAACACAAACATGAAGAAAAACACCATGTCCCTTACCCTTCGAGGGAGAGGGGAAGAAAAACGTTTCCCGGATCAAACAAGTGAAGAAATTTACCCACAAGCGGAAATGTTCGTGACCCGCATGACCTGTGACAGACAGACAGACAGAGAGACAGACACAGACACACACACGCCATTATAGATACATATGTATGTGGACTTACATCCAGTACCTATGGGCCTGACTCTGGCAGCGAGTAGCGTGGGTATGGAGCCACCGCAGTCCGCAGAGCATCACAAATCCTACCTGGCTTATTTCGATCCCTGGTCAAGCTCTGTTCCACTCAGTGATTTGCGAAAAATATTCTCTGTCTGGCCATTCTAGTGCATGATTCTTTTGTAGTTCAGGGAGCCGCCTTGTAAGCGTTGCACGTTCTCTGCTCAGTCAGACCCTTCTTCTGCCATGAATCCGTGAAGTAGAGACTTCAAATAAAGTAGATGGACCCAAGATTAAAATCCATGTATGCACTGCTCTTTTTTTTTTTTTCTATTTTCTCCTCTAATTTTTTGTCAAAACTTTGCCATTGAGCTCGCACGCCTCAATTACAATGGAGGGGAGGATATTTCCCGAGTCATGCGGAAGATGCCTCACCAGACACCGAGCACCCTGGATCAGCGGACAGGCTTACAAAAAAGGAAATATACCTCCACCTTCAACCTTCAATCACATATTCACACACTCACAACGGCAAGCACCTACTAAGGACCTGTGTAATTGATAAATCATTTTTTCACATATTTTGAGCCGTTTTTCATACATTATTAGCCCCCTCCCCGATCCAGTCGTTCTTTTAAAATAGTCAGACAGCCGAAAACCACCAGCGATTTTACTTTCATGTGCATGCACGTACGTGCACTTTTCGCACGCAACCCCCTCAGTAGCGGCAAAAACACCCCTTGTTCAGGAAGAGGCTTAACCTCTACCAGTCGATTAGCTGGTGAACGCATGCGATTGGTTCCAATGTAACTCTGTTTTGACGAAATATGGTCGAAGGGTCCCTTGATGCAACCAAGCGCGCCAGCTGCAACTGGGTTCCCCACATGCCTTTCAGTGATGACTGTAAGAACGACAGACGTTTACAGGAAGAGGCTCTCACCCGAGTATAGGGCGCAAAAATGTTGGAGTGCTTTGGATAAGCCTGCGAAAGGATTTTCAAAAGTCATCTTTAAATGTCCAGAGTGGCCCAGTCCTAAACTTGCCTAGCCGGGGTCTAGTAACACTTTCTCTGTAAAAACCGAGGCACACATCCTGACGTCTGCAGATGAACAAACACCACTTTCGAGTAAAAAAAATACTTGCAGTAATCTTTTCTTCTTTCCTGTATTTCTCTCTCATTCACTTGAAATTTAGTGGCAGGCAATCTCCTTATTTCTCTCTGGCTTTGTGTCCGTACAAAAGCACCTTTCAATTAGACTTTCCGGTTGAAGCGCGGTTATTGTACTGAAATCAATCATAGATTGAGAGGTAGAACTGTTTCAGGGCACAACAGTTTTTCGAGGCACAGTTGCTTCACATCCCCTGTGTCACTGGTCCAGGTCAAAATGTTGGCAAAATAGAAAAGGATATTTCAGTATATGGGACACTGCCACCGGCTTGTCTTTGGAAATTGTTATATACAATATTGAACGTCCCACGCCATAAATAGAATTTTTTGCATAACAAACGAACTGAGCAAGCTCTTGGCCTCGCCCTTTTAACCCCCACCACCCTACACAAGTCGACACTAAAAATCAATCACCAATCCTGCACACAAGTTGTCATAAAGAAACGCAGAGAATCTCTGCACTGAGAATAGACGGCGCTAACGACATTCCAAACGAAGTTCCACCGTAAGTCGCAATGCTTCCCAGTACGCCCATCGTTTGAAATGTAGACTACAGTAGGAAAACATATAGTAGCCCCGGTCTACATCTTGTCGGGCCAGAAAGGAGCCGAAGTTGATGTGTCTCTACTCATGAAGCTGTCCTTGTCATGCGACAGGAAAGCGAAATCAGAAATTACATACAAAGCAAACCATGGCAAGCGTTGTATAAACTGTTCCGATTTTAATCTGCGAAATAACCCAATGCTCTTTACCCAGATGGAATGTGCTGTGTCGTCATGAAAGTCGGACTTTTATGGCAATTATTTCTAACTCAGATGTTTTCTCCCACCGAGCCAGCGGCCTCAACCAAGATCACCCACTGCACCAAAAGTCCTCCCAAAAGCTCTAAGAACTCGAACACGAAGGAAAACTGCATATCCCTTACCCTTGATGGAGAGGGGAGATATTTTTTGCCGATGAAAAACGGGGAGTGTTTGACCCACAAGCAGAAACGTAGGTGATCCGAATGGCACGTGACACACTCACACACACATCAATTATCGTTTGTAGGTGGCTCTGCGGGCCTGATGGTGGCAGTAAGTTCCTCTGGCTTCACCCAATTGTTGTGCTTTGTCTATGCCCCTGGTCATCATTGCTACAGTAGCTTGGGAGATAAGTCCTTGAGACTACCCCGAAACACCTTCAAAGGACTCAAAGCATTGAGAAAGCTGTAAGTTTACTCAACCAGCTATTGATTAAATTACTTGCTGCCTTGGTTGTTGGTCGTGCTGGGTGAGCCTATGGCACCAGCTAGAAAGAGGACCTTTGGGTGTGCAGGCCGGAAGGCAAGGGAAGAAGTTGCAATCCACTTTAGCAAATTAATCTGCTTTTCTTCTTAGTTGACATAAAAAGCTTTAAAAAGTAGTTAAAATCCAGGGGAATGTTATGTTTGTGTAGATGCCCCTAGACACAGAGCACAACACGACTTGACAGCACAACAGGATTTGAGAGCACCTTCATGAACAGGGGCGCTCGTGCTCACCACAATGTAGAAGGAAGAGATCTAGAAAGAGAGCAAAGCACACGTTGAATGAGAATATAAAATAGTGACTGTTGCCTAGCAATAGAAATAAGGGAGGTGATACTATGTATCGTTACATCTTCCCTTTTTCCAAACAGGAAATACCGCAAACCTTAATCAGAAAGGAGTTAAAAACAAAACAAACATATGGACAATGGGATACAAACTACCCGTCAACATGTTGAAGTAACAGCAAAACGGTGCAAACAGTACTTCGCATAGCCGTTTATCCAAACAGCGTTGTCTACCCGAGCGCCAGACTTTTGACAGCTTCTCTGGCACTGCAGCGTTTGCTGAGGGTGGCTGTGGCTCTTGCACAGTCTCAGTTGGGCAATCAAGCTCAACTTCGACCTCTGGCAATGGTGCCTCTTCTGTCTTTAGAACCTTCTTGCGATTTCGACAATACTTCGTGCCCTCAACTTTGACCTTGTAGCTTCTTGGTCATTCCTGACGGCTACAGATGCAAGGCGACCAGGTTTGTTGTCCCGGGAGCCGGAGACGTACAGTGTCACCCGTGTTGAGTGGGGACAGGCTCTTGGCTGACCTGATGTAGCGGTCTTTCTGACCAGTCTTTGGAGCAAGCAATGCGGTGGCGTCCAACTCCATTCTCGTTTGAGGCTCCAACAGTTTTCCGGCAATTGAAAGCCTTGTTTGCCCCTTCTTTCCACCAGACGTTGATTTGGGCTTTCCTTAAAGCCTACCGTAGGGGTGTTTCTCCACTCTAGCCACGGAAAGTACTCGGACTTGCCGCTCGTTGTGACTTTGAAAATAAGTGCTTGATTGTCTTGACACAATTTTCGATCTTGCCGTTCATTTGTGGATATGTGGGTGAGGGGAAGATATTTTGGAATTGCCAGGTCTCAGCACAAACTTTGACCTCTGCCCAGTTGAACTTCAGACCATTGTCTGTTACAAGGTGTCTGGGATGCTGAATCTCACGAAAATGTCCTTAACAGCCTTGTTGACTTTTTGGTGATCGGGTGCTTGGTGATCTTCGCCACTTCAATGAAATTACTGTAATAATCCACTGCCATTAGGAGGATGCTCTCGTCTTTGGAGTACAGTTCAGCCCCAACTTTCGACCATGGTCTGATAACGAACTCACGAGGCTGGATTGGTTCCCTTCCTTGACTTGGATGGCAGGCAAGCCAGATGTAACACTTGGGTACAAAGTCTCCAATCCCGGCTGATATCCGTGGATTGGCCCAAGCACATTGATCTTCCATGACAGCCCTCATGAATGGTCTCCGGAAAAAGCTGCATTGCTGGGTCGTCCTTTGAATCCTGGCAAAGTTGCTGCTACCGCTTCTGGCTCACAGGCAACATCCCTCAGTGGTCGACCTCAAGTAGGCTCTCCTCAAACTCGATGTCACCTGCGTTTCCCCCTGTAGATTGGCTAGGCTGAGCATGTCAGCTGCGTACATGGTACCGCCCCTTCTTGTATAGTACTCGCACATCATACTTCTGCAGGCGAAGGAGCATTCTTTCCAGTTGCTCCTGTACTGCATTCAGGGGCTTGAGAGCTATTGACTGCATTGGCTTGTGATCCGCCCTAACCTTGACTACCTGCCGGCCGTAGATGTACGGTTCAAACCACTCACAAGCAAATTCAATTGCCAAGAGCTCCTGCTCTATATACGGGTACCATTCCTCAGTTTGCGTCCGCGCATGTTTTGTGCATGCGACAGGCTTCCCTTGCTGGATGACGGCGGCACCAAGATCAGTTTGGGAGGTGTCCTATTGCACCGTCACATCCTCCTGGAGGTTGTAGTTGCGTAGTACTGGTATAAAGATTATGGCTCTACGTAGAGTCTTTAGCCAGTCCCCAGAGTCAGTTGGCATCCTTGCGGTAAGATGTTGTAGGGACTTACTTGTATACTGAGCCATACCCAGTATCCGTTCATCTTACTGAGGTACTGAGCCATACCCAGTATCCGTTCATCTTACTGAGGTACTGAGCCATACCCAGCATCCGTTGAATTTACGGAGGCACTGAGCCATACCCATTATCCGTTGAACTTACTCAGGTACTGAGCCATACCCAGTATCCATTGAACTCACTGATGTACTGAGCCTACTGAGATACTGAGCCATACCCGTATCCGTTGAACTTACTGAGGTACTGAGTCATACCCATTATCAATTGAACGCCTGCTTTGTCCTTTGGCACCGGCTTCTCGTTTCTTGCTCACACCTTTCAAGGGGTAAACGAGTAGTCCCTTGTCGGAAGCGATGTGAACTGTGAAAGGTACCCCCGCTGATGCAACTGCAGTTTGTCCATGTGACGAAGGAGCCACATGTTGCACATTGTTCTAGGAACCTGATGAGGTTCTTAACATGATTGGGGACTGCCTCTTGCTGGGTGTTCCCAAAACCCACGATCAGGAAATCGTCAGCTATGACCGTAGAGACCTTCTATGAAAACATGCATTTTCCGCTTAACCCTTTACTGTGCATGGGATTTTCATGCAAAGACATACAATCGGCTTTTAAATCTTTTAACTCAAAATGGGTGCACGTTTTGTACAGACACATCGTACATTTCTGAAAGT
>JAOWAR010154260.1:0-11002 GCA_028571005.1 Clathrina lutea
GCATATCTGACGAAACGTCTTGTTCAATCTGTGTCTTATGACTGGTGAGCTGGGAACTTTCTCCTGAAACAATAATATACGTTTAACGTGCATTGGCCAAATACCCAAGTTATCTTGCAGTCATCATCATGATACCACCGGGCTAATATCTACTTGAAGAAGTCTCTCCCTCGTCTGCTAGGTGATTTGGTACCGCAGGTTCGAGTCCTGGTCTCAGCACAGAGTTGAGTGTTTTTCTCTTTTCCTTGAATCGGTCCATTCCTCCGTGCGGTCACATCTCTTCTTCCAGTCACAGAATTTGACAAACTTCAGGCTTGGTTGCCTTTCCTCGCTCAGCATTTGACTAGACTTAGACATAGGGTGAATTTCGTTAATTGAGTGCAATGCAGAGATTAACAACGTGACGTTTTAAGATGCTCTCTTCCCATACGAAAAGGTGCAAAACACTTTGAATTTGACATGGAGTGTTGAACTGTAATATGATTATGGCGGAAAAGGCAGTGGAGTGGGTATCGCTCGCCACATCTCATGTTGTTGTTGAGATTTTGACAACGTTTCTAAGATGTCTACGCCTAGCCACATCGATGTTTAGGTTGTTCGCAAGCAAAACCTAATGAAAGAAACTAATTATCTATCTATTATAGAGTAACAAATTATCTAGAGTACTTTATGAAGCCGTTCTTGATGTGCAAGCCTGACGACACATGGTTTTTTATTGCAATGATGTCGATATCGTACAAGTATCCGCCGAGATACACATACCAATGCGCTCACGTGGCATAGATCTACGCACTGACACAGTGATCGAGAATAAACAAATGGCAATCTTTTTTCGGCCAAGTCCGTTCTTCGGGCCCCTATGGCCCGGGTATTGCGACGTCAGTAAAGACCAGGCACTTGATCAGTTACAACAAACAAGGAGAGAAAAAAGTGGTTTCCAGTGATGTGGTCAGCGACGACCGACAGGTAATGATTGGTGTTCACCCCGCATTCAGTGAAGTTATCGGACCTGCGATGATTAGCGCCGCGGCTCCAAATTCCGTGGTCCGGCTCCCCTAGCAACGCACCGTTCTAGCACCCGGGGAGATCGGGAATTGTGCAAGAACTGCTCTCCGGAGAACGCTGACTGGTTCCCGAGCAAAGTAAAAACAGTGCTTCTCGTGAAGACAGGCCAGACGACTTTCTAGGGCACTGGCGACCTGAGTAGTTTTGTATCGGGCTCTCACTAGCTTGCCTGCGATTGTCACTTTCGGCGCGGTCGGCGGGCCGGCTGAGTCTAAACCGAACATAACAGTTGATTCAGAAAGGCGTATCTCCATGAGATGCATCCGTTGGAGTCTCATTCTTCTAAGCTCAACAGCAGTGCTTGCTGTACTTCTGGCAATGCGCCTGTGGACAGCTGGGGCTTTGATCCGGACGTATAGTCGAGTCGATGTCGCCGTTGAACCCTCCTGCACAGGAATTCAGGAAGTCGAGGTTTACCTTCGTGAATGCAGATCACCCGAACGCTATTTGTCCTACCAGCCACCGGGGAATGGATGGAACAATCAGAGAGCGGTGTTTGAGACAGCCCTAATTCTGGCTCGACTGCTGAACCGCTCTCTCATTGCCCAGCCGATCACCGCCCACTCGGTGGTGATGGCGGAGAAAAAGAGGACAACCCATCATATAGCAGGCTACAAGGCTTTCAACCGTCTAAGCTCAAACGTGCTGCTTCCTATATCCAAGTTGCTGGACCTGGCCGATGCTCTTCAAGAAAACGTCCTTCCAATACTAGAATGGCATCGCTCTCACTCTGAGTTTCTTTCGTTTGCGGAAAGCCAGCAATGGAGAAAACGGTCTGTTTGCCACAGTGCCGGCTATGGGTATTGGGTGGACAGACTGCCCATTACCAAACCAGGAAAGAGTATTGTAACTTTTTACAAGCAGAGTAGCTTGCCGTTGCTAAAAGACCAGGCTTTTGAGAGGAATTCTGACTGGACTGGGAAGTGTGAGGATGAAAAGAATTGGTTCAAAGAAGTGACAAGAAACAAGAGGGATGAGTCAAATGCCGTTCTTGTCAGAGGATTGCTCAACGAGCTTGAGGATTCGGAAGAAGAAATGGTGTACTTCAGTGAGGGGACCCTTTTTGCCATGGACGTGAGGTTTTTCAACAAAGAGCATGCACGCCTAGCACAAGGCTGGGCGATGCAATCTTGTCATTATCACCCCTCTCTCCTAAACCTCGCACAGAAAGCAACAGACAATCTCAAGAGATTAGGCTCCAGTCCCCAGTATGATGCAATTCACATACGGCGTGGGGACCATCCGATACGCTTCGCTCCGGCGCAATACTGGCTTAAACTGATGGCTGCAGCCAGCATGTCTAGAGATCGCATGGTGTTTGTAGCCAGCGACGAGACCAATCGTAGCTGGTTTGATGACATCGCCATGGAAGGTTACAATCTTGTATTCATTGAGGAGCTGATCGATGTAAAACAAAACTTAAACAATCTCCTCTATCCAGAGTTCTTCCATCAGGATATGACCAGTATGGTGGAGCAGCTGATTTGCATGAACTCACGGGTGTTTGTTGGTTCAGAGCACTCGACGGTCTCATTGTTCATCATGCGGCAGCGGGGAGAAATTCCCCGAAAGGATGGTTTACTATTGTCAGGGACACATGCACGCTGGCTTGGTCACACAAAACAGAGCAACTACTTTTACCACGGAGTCCACTTGCCAGGGATCACAAACATAACATGATGACAAAACCAGACTTTCCTTCCAATCTCTGCTCTTCACGTACCTCATCTAGATTGTTTTACAGATGATCTGGATCAGATTGCTGCAATGAGGCTGTACTTCCATGCAAGATAGATGGACATGCCATGCTAAATTACAGATTACTTTTACTTCAGATAGATAATGAAAATCACAAAAGACTGGTGAGGCGTTTTTAATAGCCACAAAATGTGCAGCATATTGCTAAATGCTGGACCAATTGAGAAACACAGAACTTGGATTGACTTAGGCAGCAAGAGCATATCATTCTGTCATTATGTTATTCATCATCGTACGATTTCAGTAGGTAGGCGTGGCTGGATATGTGTGGATTTCTGCAGAGCGGCTGAACATCCAATGTACGCATGCGTGGGCACAACACCCATCTGAGTTGTCATGTCAACCAGAATGGACGTGACTGAGCTTGGCGCTGAAGATTATAATGCCACTCAGTCGCCGGAAAGCACATGCTTTCAAAGACGAAAAATTTCAGAAGAGAAGAGCAAGAAAGGAAATGGGGAGACAGGAACCTGGGTGTATGAGAAGCCATGGTTGTCATGGTTTTGTATGCATTAGGGCAATGATAACATAGACTGCAACATTCAATTAGTTGCAACAATATTGATCTAATTGTTAAAAGAATATCAATGTAGTGGGCACAGACATACTGGGCTTACTGAGGAAAAAAAAATTGTCATCCTCAGAGTGAGATCATGGAACAATATAAAGAAGGCTGCAAAACAGATAGAAGGGTGGATATGTTTCTGGCCTCGCGTTAGATTTCATGAGCATACACCTTCAAGTCTTGCATGGGCCGTGAAACTATCAACCCGTTTATCTTTGGCCGAACCATGTCTGTGTCTAAAGTCAGTCGAAATCGAAGGAGGACTGTAGAAAGGATGGTCTTCAGCTCTTCCATGGCTAGGCTTTGCCCAATGCAGTTCCGGGGGCCGGCTGAAAAGGCCAAAAATGCAAATGGATGGCGCTTAGCTGAGTTCTCAATGGAGAAACGATCCGGATCAAATTCCAGAGGCCGGTCCCAAACGTCTGGGTTTCGGTGAATAGCAAGGACAATGATGAACATGTTGACACCGGCAGGAAGATGATGGCCATCGATCACCATGGGCTGTGTCAGTGTGCGGCTGATGTACGGTACCGGCGGACAAAGCCGCATGCTCTCCTTGATGAACTGGGTCAGGTAGTGTAACTTGCTTAGCTGCTCATAAGACATGTCCTTGCTGTTGTCCAACGTTCGCTTTACTTCCTGACGACATTTCTCTTGGAGCTCAGGATGTTTGGCCAGGAAGTACAAAGTCCATTGAAGAGCTGTGGCCGTTGTATCGTGTCCTTCGAAGAGAAAGGTGTCCACTTGTTCCTGGATTTCCTTGTCACTCAATCCCTGGCCATTGTCGTCTCGAACAGTCAGCAAAATGTCCAAAAAGTCCAGGTATTTGGCCTTCTTTTTCTTCTGCAAGCCTGCATTGTCCACAGAAAGCCTCTCTCCGTCTGCAATTGCAGTGCGTCGTTTCGAGATAACATCATTACTCACACGGTGCAAAAGACTCCTCGCACGGTAAAACTCCCGCCCATTGGCTGTAAGCGGGAAAAGAAGATCGAAGTGCTGAAGCGGGCTGAGGTATCTCGTCACAACGCACTGACTGATAGCCTGAACTGCCTCCACGTATTCCCGCATCTCTCCTCTGACGTCATCCGTCTGGCAGTGTGACTCGTAAGACATGATGCAGCGTAGCGTGATGTCCAGTGTCAGCAATTTAGATGCTTGGCTGACGTTTACCGCCTCTCCGTCGCCATGGCGACCGACGTTCGCCCACTGATCGAGCATTACTGCCGTCGCCTCTTTGTAAACAGGCATATACCCTCGTAGGATATCGAAATGAAATCCTTGGGTTAGAAGCCGTCGATCGCGAGCCCATCGCTTTCCAGCGCTGAGCAAGAGCCCGTCGCCGAGCCAATCCTTAAAGATTTTCCGTACAAAGACGTGCTTCGGCTCCGCCGTCCTGAGAACTACGGCCGCCGTCTCCGGGTGAACAAGGAGCACGTCTGCCCTGTGGTAGAGTCTGACCTTGAAGATACGCCTGAAGTTGTTCGAGTTCATCCATAGGTCGAATCGGATCTCGTCCGAGCCGGGGTATGAGACCCTGGCCATGTGACCTGCCAGCCAGTGGAGAGGGGGTTCAGGGTATGGTACGCTTGCGATACCGGCATGATACTTCCATACTCGGTAGATGGCCAGGCTGACGAGACCGATGAGCCATACTACGGGTGCGATGACAAACCAAGGAAAGAACTCCACCTCTGAATAAACCATTCTTCCTGGATAAGAGAGAATGTGGACACCAGGTGATCGCGACGTCAGAAGGACGGTCTTCACGCCGGACGGCAAGTCGATCTGCCTCTACTCGATGCTAGGCCAGCACGTCTGCTCGAGCACGTCTGCTGCACATGCGGCAACTGCATCTCGGACCGCGACTTGGCATGCACTGTAGCACACATAGCGCGGACGCACAGATTCATCCCGCACAAGGGGCGCAGCCCGCGGTCTTCGAATAAACACTGGATAAGCGCCGATCGGACTTACGTGTATCAGGCATGTACAGTACAGACATTGTGCACTTTGCAAGGCCGGCCTTCTGTTGCAACGCACTTCAATGTTCGCATCCGCAGTACAATTGCAAGCCACAAGAAAGCATTCTAATGGTCACGAAGGATCTTCTTCTGAGAGAAAGCTGAAAAGGCTTTTAAGTTTATTCGGGAGGACAAACTCACTTGGTAAGAGTGAGCTTGCTCAGCACACCATCAAGTTAGGTGCGCATGTGCCAAACATACCGTCAGCACTGAGTGTCCGTAGATGTCTAAGTTGGAGCAAAGTGTGACGATGCCGTTGTTCGGCTGAGCAGGAAGAATTGGAGCAATCAGCCAGCCATCAAGCTCCTTGCAGTAGCAATATAGCCAGAAGCATAAATTAGGCATAGTGTGGGGGCGTATGGTCGGAAGGTTGAGGCAATTAAATGATAAAAGCTGACCGTCACCTCATCATCGATCGATGATGTCCTGGAGTAAAGGGTGTTGACCATGCCAGGGGGCCAGGCTGGCCAGAGAGAGAGAAAGAGAGAGAGAGAGAGAGAGAGAGAGAGAGAGGAACATGTGGGAGGTGTCAACCTTATCTCTTTGGTCCCGGGACACGTTTGACGGTATGTATCAGAAGACCAGCCGGGAGAGGTCCAGGATTTTCAGTTGAGCCTGCCCGCACTGGCCCACTTAAATTGAAACTTCAGTGTCAATGATGCTGCCTATTTGTAATCAGGATATCACATCATCTGGAAGTAGCTTCTAGGCTGCAGTATGCAAAAATCGACAATTAAGCCAGCCACTCAGAGCAAGTTGTGAGACGGTTTTCCCCATTGAAAGTTAGTAGACGGAAACAGTCAACGGCAAGGTCTCAAGTGAAGAAGAGTCTACACCGGGCCAGGCTTTGAGTGGGTGTAGTAGTGGGCACTTTTCACTTGGGTCAGAGAGGGTCAATTGTCATACCCAAAGAGGAACGCCCAATATAGCCCCGAGAGTAGTGAAACCTGGAATCAAGTGCTCTTTTGTTGTGTTGTGTGATGCAAGTACCAGTCATAACCACATTTTTCAACTAATCAGGTAGCAAATGACAAAAATACCCATTTGGGTAATTAGCCCTCTTTTCGGCTATAAGCCTGGCTGCCTCAAGGCGGCGGATACCAAATCAGATTGCACATCACAGCATTCAACAGCCTCAGTTTGGTCCAACTTGGCCATGCCGGGTCAGCTGGCAGAGCATAATCATAAAACTGAATTTTGCTCAGTGCATCACATTCAGGCCTTTGCGTGAACCATCTCACATGTATTGCCTACACTATCATGCTCTGCTGAGACTACTATGAACGAACTATTCATGAACAAGAAACACCACACGTGTTATTGGTGATAAGGCTTTATCGGCTTATCATGATGGCAGTGGCCTTACGGGGCTAACGACTCGGAAAACAGGAGACAGGACAGTCCTGTGTGTGTGGCTATATATGTATATGTGGAACAAGAAGGTGAGTGTAATGGAGTGAAAAAGAAAAAAAACTGTGTGTGAGAGAGAGAGAGAGAGGAGTATGCAAGAAGAGAATGTGAGAAAGTGTGATCGTGTGTGCTTCTTAGTTGGAAGCGGACAGCATAACAAAACTGAGTGTGCCAGTGAATTGTGGCCATGGTGACATATGTCAGTGTGAACAACAATTGCTAAAATCATGTAACATTTGTTTACTTATTACTCTGCATTAATCATTTTGATGTACAAGGCTTCTAAAGCATGCAGAATAGACACATTACAGCTTCACAAAGAATGATAAATTGGCTCAGATCATACTTCTCAGACTCTCCATCCAGTTTCTGCATGAGAACAGGAAGTCTGTGAAGACTTTGCTGCCTGATTTTTCTCTCATATGTACTGTTCTGTTATCAGCACCAAATTCAACATCATCTAACTGTCCCTGACAGCTACGGTATTGGCTAGCGTGCCGGGGTCTCAACGGTCAACAACTATAGAGGTGGAAGTTGCTGGTGTTCTCTTTGACCGGCAGTTTCTTGAATGAGTACCCGTACAACCCAAAAACTGCTACCTGATACTCGGTAACCGAAAAAATGCTACCTGATCACAACTTACACCACTCTTTTGTGAGTCAGAGTTGGTTAATGGTTATCCTCATCACTTTAGAATAATTCTTTGATTCGTGCTTAGTCCGCCTTTGACTGACAATGCTCTATTCTTCACCGTGTGACATTTTCTCCCTCTTTTCGTTTGGTGCATTCAATGATTGCCAAGACTCTGAAGCTCAGCTCCTTGTTTTGACATTTTTTTGTTAAGTTTACAGCCACTAGTACTTGACTGTGCTTTGCTTTGTTTCTCTTTTCTTTTGTGTTACTCTATCACTGATGAGGCCACTGAGCAGTAAGGCTGGGAAAAAGTTTGCGTTCAACCAATTACAGCAATTAGGCTTCGTTAAAAGATACATTTTGAGAACACAGTTTAAAAATGTTTCAGTGCTCGAAAAACGGCTGTTTAAAGCTCGTTTTACATCTTTTAAAGCTTTTCTAAAATTTGCCACATCTGTCAAGCAGCCAGTTATTAGGGTTGTTGAACCCAGTCATTTTCACATGCACCTTCACTGACAAAAACCCTGTCAACCTCACGTGCACGATTAGCTACACAAAAACACACATGCACGCGCGCACGCACACACACAGACAGAGAAACACACACGCACGCACACACACAGACAGAGAAACACACATGCACGCACACACACAGACAGAGAAACACACACGCACGCACGCACACACACACACACATACACATACACACATGCACGTACGCATACACTGCAGCAAAGCACCATGCGCAATGGACAATGGACATGCCGATGAGTATACATCAGCATGCTGCGAACCGTGAAGGGTGCAGTGCACCGACCCGTTCACGGACATGGAGATACTGTGTAGATCTCTACATTTACATGTACATGTACATGTTGTGAATCTGCACGTAGGTCTACCGGGAAAGCTGAACCTTGTAAGGGCCGTTTTGGGAGAAAGACAGAGCTGTCAGAGCAAAGACCACATCCAGTCCAGCAGTTTTCAGTTTTTCCAAAAATAAGAAAGGGGACATTACATGTTCAACATCCTGTTCAAGCTTTTTTTCTAACAAAACTCAAGGACAGATTTGAAGTGTTTGCAGCTGTTCAAAGCAATTTTTTAAAGCTCATTTTTTAACGAAGGCTACCAGCAATGTTAACCGGGCTGGCACGTTTGCAAACAAAGCAGCAACAACAATTGTTAAAATGATATTTCTGCAGATGTGTGATGCGCGTTTACCCAGTCTAAAAGCGACAATGACCAGTTGGCAAAAAAATCCCTATCACAGGTTGATAAGTGAAAATCTGGACAAAGTTTAAAGTCTTCCAAATTTTCAGAGAAAAGAGGGGCTTGTTTGTTTACGTACACTTTATTCCTTGTTACCCTGGTAATGATTGCACAAAGAATTTCTTGTGTGTGGTTACCACCATGGAAGTCTTCGATGAGAAACAGAGGAGAAAATGGGAAAAGCCACCTTGGACCTCCCGGAGACTGAAATCATCCTGTACGTGCTGCCCATATTGCTCATTCTTTTGTTCTACAATGCCGCCCAATGGAGAAGTTCTGGGCCATTTTCACGAAGGCTAAAGTCTGTGAAGGTGGTTTGGAGGCCACAACAGACAAACAATTGAGGCAGAGGATCAAGAAATGCTTGACACGTTGCATTGAACAGAATATTCTCAATTTACCGTGTTTTTCTTTTTACGTTCCTTTTTTTAAATTCTTTTCACATTTTGAGGTTTCCTGTTTTGCATATGCTTTGAACAGATTACATGATTCAGTTTGAAATATTCTAGTGTCTAAGGCAATGTTTTGGTTCGAAGTCCCCGCCTTTTGCATTTTTGTCCACTTCAGCGTCTATTACTATAAAGTTGTCTCTTGGAAGATGAAGAATAAGAAGACAATGACAAGGACGGTGGCGGTAACGACCATGACAACGACGACGACAATGACGACGACGACAATGTTGACAATGACAATGACGATGACGACGATGATGACGACAACGATGACGATGATGATGACCATGATGACGACAACGATGACGATGATGATGACGATGATGACGACAACGGCGACAATAATGAAGATTTTGACAAAGACAACGACGATGAAGAAGAAGCCTCCATCACATCCACATAAGAAATGTTATTGCACGGGATCAGAAAAGCCTCTTCTGCGTTGATCTACCATTGCATAGGTGGTTGAAGTCCAATTGGAGGTCTTTGGCCGCAGTGCACATCCTCGAACACCCGGTTCAATCCATTAACACCCTTTGTGTAGGAATATTTTAAGCTGAAATGCTCATGATATCGGGTCTTGTAGCGAAATCCGTTGATGCTGTACTTGCAGTCATCATATGTACCGAACTCCCTAGTCTGGACATCAAGGAGGGTGACATTTGGCAGAGAAAGCAGGACTCCGGTTAAAGTAGAAAGTGACTGTGCTGTTAGCCGTGAACCACTAAAGTCCAGAATCTGAAGCGGTGGGTTGCATGAAATGGCATCTGACAGGTGTTGCAGGGTTTGGTCGTCCATCCAAAAACCGCGGAAGATGAGATGTTGCAGACCTCCTTGGAGATTTCCGAGTAAACGGCAGATGCCGGTCAGTTGCTCGGCAGTAACTTTGGGAGGTGGTTGTATTTCATACAGACGCAGCAGACCAGGCTCAAGATTGCTGAGGGAGAGCACTTTCAGAGGGCACTTCTCCAGTTGTGCGTACATCTGAGGTGGGACAAGGTTGACCTCTGCCTGGAACGTCGTCAGGCATCGCAAATTATTACCCACGACGACAGCCAGCTCTGTGCAGTCATCAGCCGGTATTGCAGTGTCTGGCGTATTGTCATACATTCCGAGAAGCTCCATTGATGTGCAGTGGCGGAGAGCAGGTAGGATGTCCGCCAAATGCAGTGCACTCTGGAGATGTAAACTACACCGGCGGACATCCTTGTGATGACAGCGGCATACGGTAGCTGCAGCCGTGAAGGCCGCAAGTGATGGCCCGGGGCAGAGAAAATTCTCTTGCAGGAAGCAACTGACAGCATGTGATGGCATGTCACGTACAGATAGGCGGCTTTCGTGGTAGCACAGCAGCAGCAGATCTTGCAAGGCTGACCTGCAGGCCGGCAACAAGTCGAAAAACCACTATCTGTTAAATTTTAGGTGTGTTCATTTCTCTCCTTTTCAACCCTAAATAATGTTCCATTTTTTCTGTCAGTGTGGTAACTCCTCTTTTCAAACAGGATTGGCATGACAGTTATGCACAGTTTTTACCAGCCTGTTTATTTACGATAGATTCACAGAGCTTGGTGAGAAGAGAAACAACAATCTTCCTCATAACACTGAATTCTGCAGAAAGAAAATGACCAAACCAAATTCTTTAGATTTCTGAAGGGGAAGACCAGGATTTGAACCTGGGGCGATACACCTAGCCAACAGAAATCCTGATGTGAGTTGCCGGCTCAGACTAGTCCACCGGCCATGGCTCAAAAAATCTTGGCAATCGTCAGTCTTCCTATTTGACTCAAGTCATTAGGATTTGAAAGCTTCAACATGTGAGTAATACTGTAGTG
>JAOWAR010154271.1:0-11001 GCA_028571005.1 Clathrina lutea
ACTGGGGGATGTCAAATTAGGCAAGAAAAAATTGCCTAAAATGACTGGGGGATGTCAAATTAGGCAAAAAAAAATTGCCGAATTTGACTGGGGGATGTCAAATCCGCGGGGATGTCAAATTAGGCATGACAGCGCCGCTGCCAGTGTAGCAACATACCGTATCCTCTAAGGTCCGCACGGAAGATGGTTCTGTGATCTGCGTATAATCTGTGTGCGATCTGTGTACTCTCGCAAAATTGAGTCCGAGCCCATGGCGTGTTTATGGTGGAACTGCTTTTGCTCTGCTCGTCGATCCGTGCTTTCATCATCACGCACAACTATGATGACGCGGACAACTGCCGGCCCATGGTACGAGGGCGTATCCAGCCTTACGTGACTCAACCACAAAAATAGAGCAGTCTGCCATGCGAATGAAGCTAGCGGAGGCAAGCGGAATCTAGCGGTAGATTCTAACAGAACAATATATCATGATACCACCGGCTCAGCCCCATGTTCACATGTAGACCTAAAGACCGTCATGAGGTCGAAGCGCACTGACTGATTTTCCTCTTCTTTTGCTGATGTCCTAGGCTCGAATTTTTAGAGGGACTTCTCACATAATTTCAATTTGGCTGTCGTCCGCCTGGCGACTTTAACGAAAAAGGAATCGGAATATGTCGGCGTCCTTGGGGAAAGGCATTCGAACGCACACACTGCGAATGCTCTCCAGAATAGAAATAGCACGACGGTCCTTCGTGCAATGCAACTTAAAGGCCGTTTTGAATCGCGCGCGCACAGCAAAAGCGGTTGGAAGTGGCTACCGCAGTTGCTAGGTGTATCACATGACCTTATGTTGGATGGGCGCTGTTCGGCGGCGGCTTCGACGCTATTCGGCTGCGGCCTCAGCCCTGTTCAGCGGCGGCTTCGCGCGTGCTCTCTCGTGCTTGGCCATGGCACTCTTCCAGGGAAAGAAAGCCTTAGCGGCATGGATAAATCAGCAAGAAATTTGCTTCGAGGTCTCCTGCTAGGACCGTGACAAGGCTTTAGGAGATTACAAGCTTCACAGTCACTCCGACCTACCGCCGTGACGATCGCGCACGAACATGAAGATTGGGAAGCCACGAAATATTCAACTCCTTTTGGACGTCATTAATGTTATGATGATTGTAAGGTGCGCTACAAGCAACCGATGCGGGGGTCAAAGCCTGTGCCGAGACGCTTGTCACAGTATCGGCACGCGGTTAACCCTACGATGTCCATTAACAGTCCAAAGAGCGGCCCATAGTGACTGTGGATGGACCGCTGATGGACAGCCTATCATGACGCCCTCGTCAGACTACGAAGCCATTTTGTACTTCGACAGTCTCGAGGCAAGCGACGAGAGAGTCTACCGTTACGTCTGTACCGACCGCGAGGCGAAGAGAAATTCATCTCATGCTTGTGTTCGGGTACGGGTGACTCAAACTCCGGCCGACGAGGCTGCTTGTCAGGAAGATGTGAAGCCCAAGATCGCCGATGGATACCATGAAGAGCAGTACCAGTACGTCTGGGAAGGCGAGGTTATACTTTTCCCCTGTGCGATCTCAACTCAAGGTAGGCACGGCTCGGCACATTCAGCTACATGTTCAGCTCAGTTTTCGCTGGCTGGCAAACCGTTGTGGGTATGATAATGTACTGGGTTTTCACCACCCAGACTCCCAAGGTTGGAGGAAACACCTGCCAAAAGGGATAATCCTAATATCCTTTTTAATATCCTTTGTCATAGAAATTCAGGCATTGAAATGCCTCGTTAGATTCAATTTAAAGGAGTGAAACACTGAAAGCAGAGTTTAAATATATTTTTAAGAGAGCTAAACATGAGTACTGCTAAAACAAACACCACACTACCAAGCAAGGATTTATCCATATCCTGCCTTTGTTCTGGCCCCTCAGTGGCCTTGCAGAAGAAGAACAGAAATGTCAGCGGAAACAAGGTAGTAAATAACAGGGATAGTGTGGATGGTGCTAAAGGTGATAACAAATAATGTAAGGGACAACTGAATGAATGGGTGAACAACTGCATGACAACTAAAAGTGAAGGGGTGACAATGACAACACACACCCTTTCACTTTTAGTTGTCACTCAATTGTTCACCCATTCATTCACTTGTCCCTTAGTTGTTATCACCTTTAGCACCATCCACGCTATCCCTGGTATTTATTACCTTGTTTCCACTGTCATTTCTGTTCTTCTTCGAGGCCACTGGGGAGCCAGAGCGAAAGCAGGCTATATGGCCAAATCTTTGCTTGGTAGTGTGGTGTTGGCTTTAGAAAGCGAGTTGAAATGGCTTCTGACATGGGCCCCTCTCAACAAAGCAAAAAAGGAAAAAGCAGGATGTAACACATCCCAAGCCCACTTATTTCACCAGGGTCAGTCATCGATAAAGGGCGGGAGGCTTGGAAGAGAGGCTGTGCGAAGTAAGTGGAAGGGTACATGAAGTAAGGGAGGGGATGTGGAGGGAAGAATGCAGTACAATATGTTTAATGGTGGACTTCTCTGCTCTTCTCTCTAATTTTCTTTTCTTGTTCGTTTGTTTGCTTGCTTCTGCTTTATATGTTTCTTTCCTTCATTGTGTCCTCTTTCAGCCATTTTTCATGTCTTTTCCCTTCAGCTCTCCACCTCGCTCCCTTTTGCTTTCTCTCTAGGTGCTGACCATTTAAGGTTTCGTTGGTTCCACAATTATTCGCTCATATCTCAGGATCCAAAGATTACACAATATCATGAAAATGGCACCAGAACGCTCAAGATCGAAAAAGTGTCTCTTACGGATTCTGGTAATTATGAATGCCTCGCAATAAATCGCTACGGAGAGACACGAGTAAGGCTTCATGTGACAGTTGTTGGTAAGTAGATTAATTCCAGAATTGTGGGCTTTACGCTCATTGTTGAAGGCAGGGCGCAGTTCATTCATGGCTAATGCGTAAGCGTTAACAGCCTTATTGTGGTATAAGCTTACAACCTGATCGCCGACTTATGTCCGTGTGCGTGCATGTTGAAACATATCACGGTAGTAAACGCTGGTGAAAACTGGCAAATTTCCTATCACAGTCACACCAGTTAAATCCTGAGCAAATTGCCCAATTATTTATGGCACTAACATGCAGAATAAAGCTGAGGGGTAGATAAGACAGCCATCGCTACACCAACAGGCTCACTGAATGCCCTTGCGGTGTCCCACGTTCAAAGATGACCATATGCAACAAAGCTGCGCGAAAGTGCTAGAACACACATTTGACAAAAATGTTGAAAATGCAGAAAATCAAGGAAAATTCAGCTGGGGAAGAAGAAAAACCCTTTTTGAAGCGAAAATGCTAAAAGCTGCCAACATTTTTTAGCAAGGCCTGTTCCTGCAGATTGTCACTGCCGTCTTTCTCAAGGCGATTTTGGAGCCCGATGCAGCGAGTTCCGAGTGATCAGGACTAGCAAAGCTGAATATACTCCAGGCACAACTTAGTTCTTATACCGGGAGAGTTCGCATGTCGATGTTAGCGGCCATAACGACCGAACCCAAACTGATTGGCTGAGAAGGGAAAAATTGAAGCAATAGCTTCACAAAGTAGCTAGCACCAAGACAAGGCAAAGACTGCCAAAGTACTGATAGAGGATGTCAAATACTTGCCATGAAATTGGTCTTTCTTCTATTTAAGCATGCGAACATGAAGGGTATAATACCTTTTTCAAATTTTAAAATTGTGTTGCATAAAGCGCAGAGGTGTCAATTGAAAGTAGAGAGATTTATGTCCACTTTTCCCAGTTGCACTTGAAGGGGGCATGACGATAAGCGCAGGCTGAGCTTTGAAGGAAAGTATTTCAAAATGTCAAAGGGAATCTTCTCCAGCAGGGAAAGCTTCTGCAGCTGAAACGCATAGGCTGCCTTCTTCATCAAAGCCATTCCAAAGTCAACTGGCAGAAATCAAGTGTAGAGCACTCAAAATCTATGGATTATGTGACCACAACAGTTTGAAGGACATTGTCGGTGCAACTCACAAAGTATAACGGAAATGTGAGAGAAAATCCCAAAGGATAATCCGAGTGACAAACTTTGAAGAGAATTGAGTCAATGTGTTTTGGTGGTCAATGTTGGTGCTAAAAGGCAGAAACATCTTGACTTATAATATCACTTCAACGTCTGCTGTTCGGATGTCTTTCCTCTGCAGGGTTTTCTAACTCTCACGATTTATGAAATATTTGTAGCAGAAGTTGTTATTGGCAAGGTCTCAACTAGATGTTTGCAGCTCAGGCTTACTGACCCTTTTCAATGGCTTATGTTGTGGGGTAAGTGTGGAGTCTGATCCCTGATTTTGGTGCGGTTATATCCTTTCCTCCCAGCTTACCCAAGTCTTACAGTCTTCGGTGTGACTATGTTTAGCTGTTGACACAGGCAAGCTTCATGTGGATGTGAAGGAGAGTAAACATCGTCAGCTGCGATGTCCTATCAGGTCAAGTCACCCTCTTCCATCTTCCATGATCAACTGGCTAAATATGTCTGCCCATATGCAGATCGTGAACAAAGTTAACCTCACTCCGAAAGGAGTGGACGGCTTTAATATGTCTTTGCATCAAGGAGAATACATCTGTACCATCCTTTTCCCATACTCTGAAGAAAAACGGCTGACCGTCAATCTCTTTGTGTGGGGTACGTGCGTGGTGTAATTTGAAGATCGTCATTTAAAATTGGATTAGAAAGTGTTGGTATCTCTCTTGGTCGGTATATGGCTCAAACCTCAAGTTGAAGTCAATCCTTTGCCAATGTCATATATTTTTGGCGGTGACCTTATATTGTGGGCACATTGTCTGGATAAATATCCAAGGCCAACGACTCGGCTGCAATTGTCCTCCTTCATCAGTGCTAGTAAATTGAAGTAAATTCCCACTGCTTCCATTTTCTTCGTCAATTACATCCCTTCTCTTTCGGTTTTTTGCAGCTTTTTATGAGATAATTAAAGCCTTACCATGGTAAAATGAGAGTAAGGTTGAAGGTCCGTGCTGTTTCACCTACACAGAAACTGCTGTGCTCAAAGAAAATATTCTAGCGCAAGGCTGGCGCAGACTCGAGAGGAGAACTTTTTGCAATAATTTACCATGCAAACAAAGGAACATCTATTTGGAGGATGTTAGGCAGGTAGAGCTCGGTTCTGCCTCTTGTCACCTCATGATCATTGGCATTGTATGATTGGACATCCCTTTTATTCATCTACGGGCGATAATGCTCATTAAGCAATTGCAAGGATGATATTTGAATGTTGTGTTTCTTTTTGCAAAAAGATGCACTGTGGTAGCACCCATTACCCCGATGATGATAACCTCCAAGTGGAATTGTATCCAATTTGGAAAACTTTGTTTCTGGTCGTGACCAGGCCGTCCATTCTCGGTCGGTGATCTGATATACGACAGGAAAACAAAGCTACTCTCCTGGTCGAAGGCAAAATTCGCCCAAGTCTACAAGGTGGTTGTGAATGTTTCTAGCAGGTACCTCAACTTTTCCCTAAGTCTACACAATATATCAGAAACGTCTGTCAATATCGAGCGACAATTCCCGGATCTCAATGGGATGTTGTGCGAGATTCACAGCCAGCTGGAGGTCAAGGTGCAGGTCACAGTGCAGGCAGAGAACTCAGTTGCTGGTACTGGGGACAGAAGCAACTTAACAATTCCTGGTTAGGCACACTTTTTTGTCTCTGTGTCAGATGTGTGCGTGCAATGGCATGTTCTTGTGTAGGCTTGTGTGTGTGTATGTGCATGTACAAAGTACTCACACTGTGTGTTTGTGTGCATGCTGTCATAATGTGATTGCTGGGGCAAGCAACAAACAGATGCACATAGATGGAACACATAGCTGATGCAACTGACGACAATAATTTTTCGTGCCAAATCTTACTCAAACCTTTGCGAAAAGAGGCTAAACCACACAGTTGAAAACAGCATTGTTGAAGTATGCAAGCACGGAGCTAAAAGTTGGCATTTCAATTTTTCTATTCAATTTATGTGAGTTTTGAATAGCTTCAATGAGCGCACTCCATTCCCCTTTCTTTCCAATGCTTCGATTGGCTGTAATCTGACTAGGTTGCACTCAATTGCTGGTTAACTGTTGCATTTTCTCTTTCCTTGAATAATTGTGCAGTGCACGCGGGAAACCTTGAGCATGTGCACGTGAGCTTTCTTGTGTGGTCCCAAAACAGGTGGATGTTGTCTTGCGAACAGGGTGTCCAGGTAAGAGCAAAACTTGATGTATGCACCCCCCCCCCCTAACACACACACATGCACACACACTTGCACACACTCATGCACACACATGCACACCCACACACGGACACCCACACTCAAACGCACATAGGTGTGCGTGTGCAGACCGTACCCCCTGTGCACACAGTGGGCGCCTGGCACAAAAGCTGCATTTCTTATTGCAATAGGATCAACTCAAGGGTTACGCACTGACTGTTCAGGTAAAAAAGATAACACTCTTGGCCTTTTCCTGTTTTTGTTTTGATGAATACGGCTGTGGCGGTTTACGTGGGGGAGGGATGGCAATCTGCCTTTTAACCTTATTCCAGGATGGCTATTTATTAGGTGCCAACGATTCTACAATGGGTGCTCAAAGGCATGCCATACACCCTGTCAACTTCATGCACTCGAGGCTTCATTGCAAGGATGTTTCCACAAAATGACAGCTACTATGAGGACTGGAATGTTTGTTGGTCAATTTTGAATTTGATTTATAAAATATCATCTGATATGCTGCAATTACTTCTTCACATGCCTTTTTCAGGCATTATAGCCAGAAATGACTTTTCTGTGAGATACTTAACAAGAGAAACTTGGCTGTGTTTTGCTTTGAAGCCCCATCTAGCAGGGCAACCCCTATTTTATGATTAGAGTCCATGGGAGTGGCATCAAACTCCAAGCAATCAAACCTCTAACCCTACACAGTGGCTGATGAGAGCGGATGTGTTGCTTTGTCACAGATACCCTCTAAGCTTGAAGAAAAACTGAAAGCTTTCATCACAAAGTCGCTGCCCTACATAACTGAATTCCACCAGGACTATTCGATTTCTGGATGCGACAACAGAAGTGATGGCTTGCTGAAGGTCACCTTTAAGGTTCACGTGCCGTCTGCTGTGGTTGCTCACCATTCACTTGTGGCAAAGCTGAACTTGGTGAAAAAGAACGGCTACTACGAGCATACGCTGGGCCGAGGCTGGGTTGTAAGAAAGATGTGCGTTGAGGACAATTCTACACGGCACCTCTGCTGGAGGAGTGGCCGGCCTCCAAACTGTGAAAACTCAAGTCCGACCCATGTCTCGCAACACCATATTCTCCAATAACTCAATCAGCCACTAATAACATCCACAGCAGTGCTTTCCATCTTTATGTTTGAGATATCCACTGCATGTTGGATTTGTAATGTGACCAAATGATCTCTCACACTGATTTGATCCTGTACAGTGGCATTGATCAACTCTGATTGCTATGATGTAGGATCAATGTGGATCAATGAAGCCTGTTACAGTTTGATGGTGAAAGTTGGCTAAAGACGAAACACAATGAACTTGAAGTGATGGTCGTTTTATGGTCTTCTTGGACAATCATTATGATAGGTTGTGCCGCTTTGCACTCTTGAAAACACAACAACTATCTTTTGCTTCTTTGCTAGCATAGGCACTTATACTTTTCAAATGTTGTGGGAACTACCGCTGAAATGCCTAGCTGGAACAAACCAAAGAAGCATCTACGGTTACAAGTACCGTCATCAAAACCTTGTGCTGGTAACTTCTGTTTCATCCGAGGAGCAACATTGTGCTACTGATAGCAGCAGCAGCTACCATCGTAATTAATTCCATTAAACAGACCCTCGATGGCCAGAGAAGGTCGGGAAATTGATACGTGAAGTTCCAGGTAGTTACTCACAATACTCACCATGATGACAGTAGTGCAAAACGCTTTTGCACCATTCCTATGTGTTATCCTCCTATACAGCTTAGTGTGAAGACCTTGCATTCCCCACGCACGATATGAAAAGAAAAGAGTGGAAATGCAAAATATATTGTAAGGAAACAATACATTGAACTCTGTCCTAACAGACTTGCAGGGGATTATAAATTCTGAGCGCTGGGGATACCATATCCACAACCTATAAGTTACAAGGAACTTAAAAGTCGAGGCTTCGCCTGGGATTTATGCCGATAACTTTGAGGGCAAACATTTATACCTTTTTAAGGTGCACAAAATGGCAAGGGTTTTTTTCCAAGACTGTTCTCCTAACTTTTCCACCTGGTCAGCAATTTTTGGAGCGGTCAAAACCGCTAGTGAGCGTGCTTTCATTGCTCAGCTCTGTGGGATTGAGTTGTGATGTACGATGTATGATGTATCGCATCAGGCAACAGAAAAATGGTCCGGTCAGAAAGTGCGCGCCACCTGGCGATCCAATGGTCAGAGGTTCAAATCTTGGAGTCTTCTTTATTTTCTCTCATTTCCGATGTCTTTGAACTCCGCAAAGAAAATAATTTTTTTGAGGGCAAAGAAAGCTGTTCCCTGAAAGCTGTCTTTTGTTATTTCGCAACGGAACTTCACTTTCTACGCTTGCATGTGTGGCATTATAAACTGGAAGGTGGAAACTGGGCAAGGCAGGGAACTTTACGTCGGAGGTATAATTTGCATCTGAGTTTCGTCGAGCTGATCGGTTGAGGCTTTGGAAGAAAAGCTCTTTAGAACAGATTTTAAGGTGTTCGGCAATTATCACATTTTCTGTCTTCATGATCAAAGTTCATTATAATGAAAGCTCTAACACGTCAGCGGCCGATAATGCAAGTTTGCATGTTCCATGGACTTCGGGGGCTCATCGGTCGATGTGTGTGGCAACGACCAAGGCACACAACAGTGGAGCAAAACGGGAAGTGACGGCCCGCATTCCGTACGTTGCAGGTATCAGCGAACAAAATACGGCGGATCCTCGGTCTACTACACATCCGCACCGTGTCAAGCCCCCCGTCCATCAAATGGATACTCATGAAGGGCGCTAAGGACAAAATGCCAGCTGGGAAAGAACCTGGGATAGTAAATGCCATTGGATGCGTGGACTGCAAGAATGTGTATGTTGGAGAAACGTCAAGAACAGCTGACTAAAGAGCAAAGGAGCACAAGGCACATTTGACGCATGGCAGAATTGAGCAGTCCGCAATCACAAAGCATGTCATGGACATAAACCATTAGGTCCACTGGGAGTCACGCATAGTTGAAAAAGAGACAAACACCGTGAAGAGGAGAGTCAAGGAAGCCTTGACCTTAAGAAGATTGGAGAAGATAGAAGGACAAATAGAAGGACATGGTCTGGAAGTCAGCAAGCTATGGCTAGATTTCGTGTAGTAAGCGCCTACCAGAAGACAGCTGACAAAACTGTATGCTCTCGCACTCGCACACACGTACACATACAAAAAATAGGCACATGTACACATAGGGATACTATAAGGCCTGTGTTGATATGCATGACTTGTTCATGACATTTGCCTGATGAAGGCCCCAAAGTCAGGGCCGAAACGTTGCTTCAATAAACGTGGGTGGTAGATGGTGATTTGTCTTTCCAACTTCCACCCTCAACTGGAGCTCATTCAATTCAAACATTTTATTTTTTGATTTATTTACATTATTGGTCTTCTTTTATTTTGAATTTACTCTTTAATTTTTTACTTTAATTAGTTTTAATTGTTCATTTAATTTTTTTTATACTTTTTAATTAATATATTTCATTATTAATGATTAATTTCCCTTTTTTTTATTCCATTTTAATTTTGTTTATATTAATTTTAGTTCTTTATTCATTTTCCTTTCCCTCGTTGTTTCTTTGTTTTTGGTTTGTCCTACCCTATCCCAGCCTCCCGTTCATCCCTCTTACTCTCGCACCTTAAAGCTTGCAGGAAATACTTGTGCCTAGATTGCTGCCAAGCTATGTGCTGCATTCGTTGGAGTTGGCTGCTTCCTGTACCATAATGGTGCTGTGACTTCGGACTCAAATGATTGAGTTTGACAGCCCCCAGCGGTCAGACGCTCTCTTCCCTTCACCTTGTCACTCGCCTCTTTTGCTTACTCTGTACGGTCCTGGGACCGGTTGTCATCCCTTAGTGCCCCATCCTGTCTTGAGATAGGTGAGCTTAGCACTGCCTATGGCTCTTGTAAGGTTTTGTCTTCTGCCAGGATGACGGCGCCTCAATTGATGAATTAATAAATGGGCCTTTTGCTGCTCTTGTAACTTTTTCTTTTGCTCCCTGACAACGGAGTCAAAGTTCGACTTTCCCTCTCATCTAAATACATTTTATAATAATCATGACACAAACATGCCACTAGTAAGTATCCTATCCTGTCTAGGGAAAGGTCCTAATACAGATAGACATAGACATGTTTAGGTTTCACATACGATTATGTTCTTCTATCGGGATGACAGCGCCTCAACTGACGAGGCTTACCACCTGCTGCTCTTGCAACTTTTTCCCTTGCTGACAAGACGCATTTCGCGTTTACCACAAGTCTAGCCATTTTTACATCAATTGTCACACACACTTATACACAAATTAACAAATTAAAGGACAAGCGGGTACCTGTGTATATTTTCTTCCTCATAAAGCACGTTACGAAGCTTGTATTATTTTTGAAGTTCACATTGTTACGTTCACATTCACATGTCTCTTATGTGGTGCTTGGTCTTTCTTCATCATCCTAGAAAGTAGATTAGTTAGGGGCAGAGAAATCCCTTACCTGAGAAGCAACGTACGAGTAATGTTAGCATATCGTTTGTATCAAATTTATCATTTCATTTATCTACCAAGACAAAATGAGCATCAGTCCCAGAGCAGCACAGAGAAAAATGATTGTAATTTTGGACGAATTTTTTCTATTAAAACCCGAAGAAGGCTACTACTGTATGGCCGAAACTGTCGTTACGTACACACGGCTTACAAAAAGTAGACTGCAAGAAAAAACATCAACTTTAATTG
>JAOWAR010154282.1:0-10999 GCA_028571005.1 Clathrina lutea
GCTTCGACAGGGAGATCATCACTGGTCACAAGGAACACGGTGAAGTCGTGTGAAAACCTACGCGCCGGGCACAGTGGCCTAAGGTGGCAATTCATGGATATTGTTAGCATACCAGTCAAGTCAAACAGTTCGCATCACTAGCCTGTAGACCAGCACCTCAACTTATTGCAGCTTCAACGTCCAGCAACGGGACCCTTGAACAGCGTACCGGTATCTGCAGATCAAATCGATTCTTGGTAGGTACACTCGCGGGGCTATCGGTTTTGTAGTCACTGCGAGCAGTTCTGCTGTTGCACAAGAGAAAAACGCATTCAGGTTTAGTCCAAGTTTCGGTCACGAATAAAGTTCAACCTTCGGGCCATCGTGAACGGTCGGGAAGTGACAGTTGCCTGTGTGGGACGCACTGGCCGGGTAAACAGAAGAAAAAAATATAAAAAATTATATGAAAGAAAAAGACAGCCAGAGGAAAGAGAACAGATCAAGTAAAGCACTTTGTAAACGGTCGGGGACGAGTACCACTACCCGGCATAGCATCGAAAAAAAGGCTAGCTACAGGTACATGTAGGTGTCTTCCATTCAGGGGGTCGTTTTCCCCCTCAACCGGAAAGGAAGTGCGAATACAAGCCACTCAGTGGCAGAAAAATCAAATCAAGTTCCCGCGACGTTCTAAAATGTACCTTCTTTTCTTTCTCTCTTTGGGCCCTGTGCACCGGTCGATGACTTGTTCAAATCATGTCTTTGGTTAGAACCGGTGCTGATAAAGCCCACACAATTAGCCAGGGTTGGTGAAAAGGGTTTTTTGGGCGTGCTGGCTCGACTGACGCATGGTTCCCGCATTAGCCGCTGTTGTCCGGCAACTTATCTGTTGTATCTACTGACGATGATAGGATAGATTTAGAACATTAAATTACGGCCTCGGTAGAGAGAATAAATTTAATTGCTGTTACCGGCGCAACCGGGCACGTGTTATGTAGGGGTGAAAGAAGAAAAGTTGTTCGTTCCCTAGCCTGGTGTATTTGCATCTTAAGCGGGTTGGGATTTCTCGATTTAAACAGGTCGACCGAACTTTCCGTTGATTTTAAAAATGTCTCATTCACTTTCCTACCCACAGCTGGGTAAAACCAAGCGAGGGGCAGTGGGATGACGGTCGCAGACATGGCTGGCTGTTCGAGGTCACGTTCTGGACGTGTCCTCGTTATGTCGACTCCAGTAAGACAATAGTAAGACATTAGCAGCTCGCGCTCTCTACACGTGGGCTTTAAACACGTGCTGACGAGAAATCAATGGCCGATTGTTGAGGCGGGGAAACGCTAGCTTGCACCCCGCCCCCGGGGATGAATTCCCGGCCGTAGGACTTCAGTACTGTGATGACAACTTCGGCCAGTCGCTGGCAGCGGTATTTAGCATTAGACTGTCAAACATGTTGAGCATGTGACCTTTCCAACGGACCCAATTCTTTTTGAAGCCTCAGACTGATGGTGTGAGGGTATGCAATACAAACTGATAATGCTCGGATTTTGCTCACGTTTGCCGAAGTTTGCCGAGCCTAGCGCCTGTTGCCTTCGTCGACCGCAGGTAAGTGTCAAGATCACGTTGTCGATGGCGTTAACATGCTGGCATGCGTGTTGTGCGGTAAGCCGCAGTAGTTGGGTGCTGAGGTCAGCCTGCAAGTCAGACAGGCCTGGCCTGTTTCGTCGAGGAAAAGTCAGTGCCGGGGTATTCTTGATGGTGTCGCCCTGAGCTAAGCTGAGCTGTCCCTCCTCAAAGAAACAGCCAATGCCGCTGCCTCTCTGAGACAAAACCCCGACGGCTGTAATCAGGCGGAACACGTGTGTTCATTGCTTGAAGGATGGAGAAAGTGGGACAGTCTCCCGGAAAGAAATAAAAAATGTGTTTCTCAATCCTTGCCAGGGGAGAGAAACGCTATCCCGTAGCAGGTCGGCAGGCCAAGTCTGGACGGCCCGGGGCTGGCGTGCGTAGACTAGGTGATTAACCTTATCGAGGTGGCCACAATACGAGTGATAAATTGTCTGATTTTTGGGACTGATATGATGGGCAACGAAGGCTCGTGTTTACATGACATTAGACCCCTGCCTGCGCTGCAAGAGCGAAAGTATCGAACCACGTCCCTCCGCGCCGCTCGAAATCCTCATCGTTCCCGGTTGGTTTTCACCAACTCCTCGACCTACTTGTTTCACATTCTTCTCGGTCTGCTGGGCAGAACAGCAGTCGGACACGGCCTGTTTTGTTTCAGACGGTTTCTCCAGATGACAATGACCTGAGTTGACCCGGCAGGAGAAGTACGCGGTTATTTGACAGCCTTGACCACGAGCAGGAGATCGAGCTCCAGAGAAGCATTTGTTTCTGGCCATCAGAGCAAAGCCAGCCCTCTTCAGGCTCAGCACAATGGTTTCACATCTAGGCACGTCTCAACCAGTCAGCGTTCAATCACGGACACGAACTTATAAATCGAATAGCCCAACAACGGTTAGATGTGACGTCCCGGGCGACGAGGGTTGGAGAAAACCTAGCATTAAGAATTTGACATGAGGTACGTGTACGTACATTTAGCACGAATTACTCTCTTTCACTGGGCGAGATTAATTAGTAGCTCTGGCGCCGACGAGGACCGACTGCGTAGAAAACCTTGTTCGCTACTATTCAACTGGCGCCTAGTCCTGGCGATTCTACCACTGCTTTGCCATCAGTCTCCTAGGGCACGGATGCGCGAAGCTCAAAAACTTGCCTCTACTAGTCGAACGCTGAACGATGACGAGCTTACGCGTACGCGATCGCGAGCGTGGTGCGTGCGTGCCGTCGTCTGTATATGGCCTCTGCCACGCCTTCCTGCTGATTTACCAGTCCGTGCTAGCGATCGCGTAATTCAAGCAGGGAATGCCTCAGCTTACTTTTGCGCCGGATTTCTGGCGTTTTAATTTTTTACCTGACTTTGTCATGGCACGATCTTCACAAACCAACCACGCACAAGGGAGACAAAAGCATCGTGAATCCGGCTGAGGCATCGCTTTACAGCCAGAAAACGGGATTGAATCGGAGTGCACGTTTAGTGTGTTTCTCTCTCGCTAGTTTATTCAAATGAGCAATATCGATATTCCATTCATGTTCCTGCAGCTATGGCGGGAAATATGCGCAATGTCAGCTGGCAGGGTCGGATGGGCAACAATACATGTAGGTGAAATAATCTTTCTCAGTGACGCATGGTCGTCATATGGCACCGACGAAGGAGCATATGGTGTGTCTTGTGAACACTTTTCATCCGGTGGCAGCAACGCTGCTTGGACTAAACCAGAAAGGAAAGGGTTTGAATTAGAACCCCGCCACACTAAGACCTTGGCCGTATACGTATGAATAACCTACCTAGAAAGTGAACTTGGGCCGCTAGAAAAGAACACCAGGCCATGTCATAGGATCAGCACAATCATGCAGAGAGACCGTCGCAAAACCGTCTGACACTCCATAACTGACTCTCAAATCAGAGCAGACTTCCTTCCTAGCTCAAGCTAGATGCTCAAAACATACGCCACATTGGGCAGTGGTTGAGGGAGTCCAAGGCAAAATGTCCCTTCTTCATTTGATATCGATGGGCATTCCCCGAGCTGTAGCGCTCATGATCAGGGCTGTGTCCGAAAAGCCCACCCTTCCTTCGAGCAATGCTTCCGTGAGAAATTGTAGAATTTTTGCTTCTCACGCTTAGAGAATCATAAAAACAAAATAATTGATCACCTTCGGAGAAAGAAACTGTCATCTCACATCTATTCCCTGAATCGATCTCCTTAATTTATTGTGGGTCAGTTTCGATCCAGATCACGCAAGCCCACGCGATATTAATCACATTAAATTAACGGCGGTGTTTCAAATGCGCGCGAAGCCCGCGCGGCGCGAGCGCTAGAAAATGCACGAAGGCAATGGTTGCATGGAGCAGGCACTCCCATTGATCTGCGATTAGGCAAGATCGCGCAACAAACCGGCCTTGTGCAATGCCCATTTCCACCCAAAATTGTTTGGCACCACTTAAGTCCTGGCCACAAGTTCGTTGAAGGTCTCTCCAATTACCAACGCACTTAGCTGCAAAGAGGACACTTTGCCCTTGGCCACAAAGTAGCAACTGTTATCGGATAAGGGCCCAAAACGATCGGACAAAGGATGAAAGCTCAGGAGAAGTTTCCTGGCTTCTTATCTTCTCCGAGACCAGCCGCGGCGAGGAAGGTTATAGGAGTCACATGTCTTCATACTTCGCTGGAAAATCTACAAATAGGGCTGTTCGCCCTCTCCGGGTGATCAGACCAGCTAGAAACTTCGAAGTCATCGAAACAGCTCGCCCCTGCTTTTTTTGCCTGAACACCGGCGTTGTGCGTTTCCAGCGTCCACCACTCGAGATGGGTAAGCCGAGGAGTCGCTTCATGTCAAACTCCCGATCTGTATCGCCGAGCGGAAAGCCCCGGAATCGATCGGGCGACCTGGGCCGTGCGTACGACATTCTTCGCGAAATGCTGCCTACCTACCAATCCGACAGAAAGAAGCTGACGAAGATTGAGACGCTCAAGCTCGCGACCATCTACATCAGCGACCTGGCCGGTTTGCTCGAAGAAGTCAAGACAGATCCGAGCACAGCTCTCTCTCCCGACGTTCGTCTAAACAAGCGCTCCCGTCGCAATTCCAGCAGCTCAACGGAGATCTCGCGCAGCGAATCCTTTCAGTCGCTCAGCTCATCCTCTCCTTCGAACGACCTCTTCCACCCGCCCAGCACCCACTCAATGACCGAGGTGAGAATGAATGCTCCAGACACCGGTCTTGTCAAGATTTCTTTTCTAAAGCTGAATATGATGAAACAGAAGTTTGCAGTCATCCATCAATGTTACTTTACCTCTCTTCTGTGTTATTTAGCTGACTTATGTTGAATGGATTTACATGATGTGAAACGTCTTTGTATGCTCCTACAGAGACACCTTCTCTGCCGGAATTCCGCTCATTTGCAGGCTACAGGTGACAGTCTCCAACACACGCCTACCCTCGGACTCCCGCAGAACTCTTTCATGGCGCAAACGGCGCCTCAGAGTTTCAGCTGGCCATCTGACCCGTGGTCCGTCCAGAACCAGCCGTTGCCGACGTCCTGCAGGGCAAGCGACTCTCGCCTCCTGTCTGGGCTCCAGCAGCAGCCATCGTCGCAGCTGAACCATAGCAACGACTTCAGGTATTGCGAGTGGTCGGCTCGCCACTCCCAGCACACGGGGATGATGTACCCTCGCCAAGCAGTCCAACCACCAATGCTCTGGAACTCCGCCTATTAATGTTCCTCTCAAGAACTATTTTCTTCACGTTTGGACTTTTTTTTTTTAATATAAACGAGAGCTTTGGTTAGCTTCGCCCTGAAGCAAACAGCCAAGCTTGATCTGCGCTATCTTGTCCTTTTTACACAAATGTACTTCTGTCGGGTCTTTCTACCAAAGAGAGTGAATATTTCTATATCTTTCTCGAAATTCAAAACAGGCTATGATGACAACTCTTCTCTTTCGAGGACGACTGGGGCTGGTGCTCGCCCCGAATCAATTCGCTATTTCCTGACCCGGGCGAGTATTTTCTTTTCTGTAACAAAGACACGAGCCCTTCCTTTCAGATATCGCTTATCCCACCGTTTTCGCTGTGTACCAGTTGCAATTCAATTTACATTGCTTACGTCACCTCTTTTTCTCTTCTCTCTCTATCGCTCCTATAATTCATCTGTTTATTACGACAGCGTTGTGTCGGACGTTTCCGAACGTTTCCGGAAAGAAAACATCATTGCAACATGACCTTGTCTCCTCCCGGTGTGTGCCTTGGGCTGTTTTTTTTTTTTTCCTTGAAAGGCTTGCTGGTTTAATGAAACTGTACCCGGACAAATTAGTATCGCGAACGTTCAAGCTCAGTTTCGAGGAACGAGAGCTTCCTCGAAAATTTTTCTCAACAATGATCGGAACGTGCCAGACGAGCTACGTCCGCGTCGGTGTCAGTTCTGCTGTACAGCTTCCGAGAGCTGCCGAGAACACACCTAGCCAGAAATCCTTGCGTTCCAACGCAACGCAGAGCTAGCGCACCTGGGCCAGCTTTGTCGCATACACTGTTTTGCAGCCGGATGTTGCGTGTGGATGTCGTGCCTCAAGTTCACAAAATTCTCCACGTGCTGGCACGCAATAGGGTGCACGCCTATTTTGGCGAAAGAGGCTGGTTCATTGGAAGCTCATTTGAAGAAGTCTCTAAGCTGCACCCCGAGAGACCGGTTGAATCACGAGATGATCTGAGCGCCAACAAAAGCTTAGCCAATAGTCACTTGGCGTCCTAGTGGCCAGGAGAGCAACTATCTCCTTTACGAAAGAATGAGACCATGACAGAACAGTGACGGGCCGGAGAGAGATTGATTTTGACGCCAGTACCGTAGTTGGAGGTACGATACTTTGCCCGTGAAATGCTCGCGCGAAAATAGATGCTTCCCCCGCTTAATGGCTAATGGCATTCTTGCCCGGGTCAGCTCGGCTCGTAAACTTTATGGTGCCAACAGACGAACGTTGCAGCTGCCGTTTCATTCCCTTAAAGATTCTTCGTGTACCCACAATACAAACCCGTTGGCGCCAGGTGCGAATACGTTCAGTGAATTGCACTGGCCTGGTGCTGCGTATTTTATCGATCGTATTTCTGATCGCTTGCCGACAGCACAATCCTCTGGCGTCACATGCAGACCTGGAATACTACGCTGCTCGCTGCGTAATGGAACTGAGGACTCCACAAAGCAATGCTCCTTCAGCTTCAGCAAAGGGTGTTTGTAGCTCTATCGATCTCGCCTCAAACCCGGAAAATTGACCTAATTGCGGTCGACCGGTGGCCTGAACCTTCCCGGCATGCGCATGGATTGCTTGAACTTCGCGGACCGTTGCTGGGGACACGGAGAAGGAACGGAAAAAATGCGGGGGCTAAGATTCGATTTTATTTTCACCAAGTGACGTCACCAATTGTCAACTCGATTTCAGCAGCGCTTGCGCTCCTCAATTTTCGTGTTTTTCCTATCAATTCAATACGGCAAAACAGCGGGTGTGCTATCTAAACTGTCAATTACAGAGTCGAACTCAGACTGACATGGCACGATCAGGTTAGATGGCGTAATCGATTGCCCAAACAGCATGAATGGAATATGCCCTATCACCCGACACCGAGTGAATGGACGATCAAAATGTTCTCGTCCATCTGAACCGTGGGAGGTTGCTAAAGAGGATTCTCAGCTTGTGATCTGAATAGTTCCCCGAAGATCAAGCCGACTTCCTGCATCTGTTCGAAGCGTCTTCAGCATATTTTTTCGTCAGGGCAGATAGGAGTAAACACGTCGGAAGCCATTATTGACGCTCCCAGGCAGCTGGCGCATGAGTACTACAAGGGAGGATGGACATCAGGAGCGTCAGAATGCTAACCGCACGCGGCAGTGGCTGCCGGTCGTCAAGGAAGGTCTAAGTTGACAGTACTGGTACATCGATGGGTGAAGACACCGTGGAGACACCGCGGCTCACCGCAGAGCCCTAGAGCTTTCCCCTGCAGGCTGTTCACCTGACCAAGAACGAGACACAATTAAAATTAAAATATTATTATCTGCATTGCAGCCGCGAATCGAAGCTCTGGTCCAAGCCGAGTGTCGCCTGAACGGTTTTTGTTGGCTCAACTTGGTGTAGCGGCAATCACGTTGAGTCGAACCCACTGAGCATTGAACAAGCCTCGAGTATCAAACGTCTTGATATTAATTACTTTTTTCCGGTGCGGGTGAAGCAGGCACTTCCTTGTCAGGGGGGAGAGAACAACCGGGTGGGAACAGAAGCGGCTCGGACAAAGAGCGACCCAGCCAGCGGCCATCGTTGCGTTCCACAGTCGGACAATTTGCTCTGCACGCCCTACAAGCTCGTGACGTCTTTGGTCTCTACCTACGGAATGCTGAACAGCCCCCAAGACCTTGCGGGTGCAGCTTGTTGGAGATCGACAGGCATGCGCTGGTGTGGATCAGTCAGCTTAAATGTTAACATGAAGGATCCAGAAACCTTCAAGTTTTGTAGTACTGTCCCTGTTTTGTGCGATACCCGTGTGTGATGAATCCCAGGAACTGCACGGCCTGAGCTGCACCGCGCCAACTTCGGCCTGTTTGATCCACCGCTGCGGTTTGTAGAAGTGGTAAAAGAAGGCTGCCGCGGATGGAAATGATCCTCTGGGCGGCGGCGGAGTGCGAGGACACTTTTTTTTCGAAATCTTTTCATCAACTCTCGACAACAGATCGACGCCCTGAGCTAAGATTTTCTATAGCGCCTTGCGTGCGCATGTGCCGAATGGAAACCGGTTTCAAGCTGTTTTTCTGCTCCTTTCGCTTCAATTCTTGCTCAGAGTACTAGTACAGATAGTGCTTCCGGACCTTGAACAAAAGTAGCTGCTCTCAACTTCCTGCTCGTAACCTGGAGTGACGCATCTCATTGGATTCGATCTTTCTGTCCGGGCAATAGGAATAGCTGGCAAAGAAGAGCAGCACCAAGTTTCAAGCACACCTGTGACCTTCAGACTGATCTACGTTGATGAACATGAATATAGCCCGATCGGGCGCGATGAAGGCTGGACAGAAATCCACTTGTCCATGGGCCATGACTCATCATTCCTCTCCGTCACCCATTCCAGCGCCACACAGTCCGTGGTGTTGGCGAAGCTTCTCGTTGTACTCCGAATGGCTTCCATCCCATTTGGATCGTCACTAAATCGAGGCAACGCCCAAGCTGCCAGTCTTTCTTGATGAGTCACGCACTATTTCCTACATCGCGTTTTTCAGTCCTAACGAATTACCAAACTCAGTGTACATGTGGCGGCGTCAGCCTATTCCTGCATTTTTTCGGCTCGCCAAGAAGCGCGGGAAGGGGGACTTTATTTGAAGCTCTCGGCTCGATCTTTGTCTTAGCTCTCCAGGCTGACTCCGACACGGCAACGTTTCATCAATTCGGCACCTGGCGGGAGCAGCTGCCCCATTCAGGTTGCTTGCAGTCTTGACACAATATTGCAACATGGAGTAAATGTGTTTCAGTTTTCCTATAGTGCATTGATACATCGACGTTCGTGTGCTCGTGTTTCACTTGTCTGCATTGTTCCTTCTTGTCGGTGACTCGCGACGTCGATGCCACGGTTAATCAAAACTATCAATTTTGAAAGCCAAGAGGCAGAGTAGAAAGTCGGAGAAGTAGAAGAAAGAGAAGAGAAAGAATGTAATGGCGACTCACGGGAACGCCATCCGTCAAACAAAATTACAGGTTGTCGGACTCGAACCTGCGGCACCAATTAACCAGCAGATGAGAGTCACTCGCGCTATCCGAACACGCCACGAGACCGTCCTCAAAAACAACGGCCTTGTCGCATCTTCCAACGGAGGATACTCGATCGCCTACACGGTTGAGCCCGATGTCCGAAGATGTCGAGAGAGTGTCAGCACCAAGCGTGGCAACGAGAGCACGTTCTACGTAACTATCAATGTGTCTTACCTTGCGTGCAAGCACATGCACGCGTAGCTCCAATAATAGGTTCGCATGCCAGGCTGGAGTTCTCATGGGCTATAATTGACTGGCTTTCGACGGTTTGCAGCTTATCACACAGCTGTATTTGGTACACAATACACAGCTATTGTATATCATCATCGTCATAATGGCTTGCATTGGCGCGCTGCTCAGTCGGAGCTCAGTTTTCAATGGTTTTACCCACACATTCATCAGTCACAAATTGCCACACCCTGACGTTTTCTCTGGTCAATTTCCTGAGCCCTTAACCGTGATCTTTGACCTGCAAACTAGCCCATGAAAAATCAGGCCGATGAGAACAGGCCAACGCTCCATTCCTAGAAAATGCCTCAATCCTGAAAGAGACACGTCGCCACACGAATAAAATATATGAGTGCCTGGAGCGTAAGTCTCACTGGATTAACCAAAAAGAAATACGATCACGAGCTTTAAATTTACAGACAGTACTGTTTCGGCCATTGTATAGTTAACAACACGATAGCCAGAGGTGTATTGCTTGTGTTGCTTCGGGTCGTTTTTCATTTGGGAAAAGCAATCAAGAAATGTAACGAAAGAACTTCGATATCTGCCGCTGAAGAAGAAAAGAACCGTTTTGCACAACACTATAGCAGAGTTAGCATTCAATTTATCGCACCTCCGTTGAGTTCTTTGGGGGACGAACCAGGCAGCTCTAGACGACGAAACTCAGACAAAAGGCGCTTGAATGATTACCGACGAACAAGATAGTGTCACCCACTCCCCGACTCACGGAGAGCTATCGCCCACCCAGGACTGTCTCTCCGCAAGCCAGTCGGAGGGGACAAGCGGTTCATGGCGGGAGACATCTCGCTAACCGACAGCGCTTGGAGGCAAATTCATGGCGCTTCTCAAGTCGTGACAAGGTTCAGGTGCAACGTGGTAAACACCGCGTGATGCAGCTGGCTGCCCCTGAGGCGCTAAAGCTCTTCTTCGAATGTGCGCCTCTGGCAAGTTCTCGATGAGCTCGAAGCAACATGGCTGTTTGACAAGATCAATTCCGTTCATGTACTCGCGATCCCCTTTTCTTTTTAATAATTCTTCGCCATTTCTCGTTGAAGTGGGGGCGGATCACGAACAAAGGGCTCTCCTTACTTTGGAATCGATGGCTGCCTTGATCCGAGCTACGTGCCGTTTTCGATAGATATTGATCACGAACTTTGACTCGCCATGCATGTGAACCACAATCATCCTTCGCGGACGGGGTCATTCCACGACGAAGCACTAGCGTTAAAATTAGCGTCACACCTGTCAGCGCACTAGGTGTTCGTCGGAAAATGTTACCCTCCGGCGGCATTCCCTAAAGTAAAGTAGGCGAATGAAAGATTGCCGTTCTATTTTTTTATTTTTTATTTTTGCTTCGCAACAACTCGAGGATATGTCAAAAACTCTTCAAAAGGGCGAGGTGGGGG
>JAOWAR010154293.1:0-10998 GCA_028571005.1 Clathrina lutea
GTGGAAAAAAATAAAAAAACAATCCTCTCTAAGTCATTTGCTGCAAAAGACTCTGCCATGATTTACAGGAAAAGTAAAATATTACTCAGTTGTCCCTTGTCAGATGCTGTAAAAAAAAGGGAAAAGAAAAAAACCTCTCTATTCACTGAAGAAGCTCTGCCGTGATTTACAGCAAAAGTAAAATTTCACTCAGTTGTCAGATACTGTGAGAAAATGATCAGTCCTTGAAATGAAGCCACACGTACCCACAGCAGCTTTTCAGGTTGACAAATCCACGCGGTCCTGGTCCATGGTGGTTTTCTTTACACACTCGAGTGTCCGTGCCCACGCAGTTCACAAACGGACAACTCCGACATGGGATATGGAGCACACTTGTAAGTCCGTAATGCTGCTCCTTTATGCAGTAAGAAAGATGCAGCTCCGATACGCACGAAGGACTTTGGCCATTGCTCAAGCCCTCGGACAGTGTTGAGAGGTGGACAGCACAGCGACTGTGAAAGTCAAAAGTTCGTTTCCGGGCCGGTAAAGGTGAAAGTGCCTGTGCAGGATCGTCCGTCAGACCTGGAGATGGTGAATGTGCTCTTTTACGGCTCTTTGTTGCATTCACCGTTGGAAGCACGGCTCCTAGCTTGGCAAAGCGACCGCACTTGCCACGAAACTTGGCTTTGGAACGATCTTCGCCGGCGTCCGTCTACAAGACTGGTCCATCTACAAGACGCACACCAGGGAAAAGACCCGAGTTGAAGAGCGTTCAGTCCTGGTCAGGATCAGCTCAGCTACACTAAACGAACGTTCTGTCCGCTCGGTCTTTCACGGAAAGCTTTTGTTTTACACCTAGTACACCTCTGTCGGTCCGGCAATGCCAAAGGACTTCGGCTGCAAGATCTACGCGGGTCTCCCGGAAGTTGATCGCTTGACAAAAACCGTGTGAGCCACATACACATGACATACGGTGCGCCTCAAATTTTGACCCCCGATGTTCGGCGCCATTTTCTTCAGCCTGACAAAGTAGACATTAAAAACAAATGGAAAAAATGGCGCTATCTGTGGTGAACCTCCTTAACGCACGTGCACGCGTGGGTAACGACAAGCACGGCAAGACTATAATTATAGCGGCTTGCTCGCAGAAGTTTTAGTTTGAAAGCCAAGAGGTAAACTAGAAAGTCGGAGAAGTAGAAGAAAGAGAAGAGAAAGCATATAAAGGCAACTCACGGGAGCGCCATCCGTCAAACAGAAGTACAGGTTGGGTCGGACTCGAACCTGCGGTACCAATTCACCTAGCAGACGAGAGTCCCTCGCGCTATCCTAATACGCCGTGACCGTCCTCAAAAAGAACGGCCGTGTCGCATCTTCCAACGGACGATACTCTCTCTTGGCTTTCAAAACTGATTTACAACGGGACGCTGTCACCTGGCCTTGTACCATCTTCGTCTTTCCGGGCTGGTTTGAGTGAATCACGTAGAACGTGCTCTCGTTGCCACGCTTGGTGCTGACACTCTCTCGGCATCTTCGGGCATCGGGCTCAACCGTGTAGGCGATCGAGTATCCTCCGTTGGACGACACGGCCGTTCTTTTTGAGGACGGTCTCGTGGCGTATACGTATACTCGGATAGTGCGAGTGACTCTCGTCTGCTAGATGAATTGGTACGAGTCCGACCCAACCTGTATTTCTGTTTGACGGATTGCGTTCCCATGAGTCGCCTTTAGATTCTTTCTCTTCTCTTTCTTCCACTACTCCGGCTTTCTTCTCTGCCTCTTGGCTTTCAAAACTGAAGAAATAATGACGAACTAAAAGTTTGATCCACCATTTGCCTTTTCATTGCAACTCCGTCAATTGAACCGATATCATAACATGGTTTAAAGCATTCACCTACAGGATTATATAATGGTGGTCTTTTAAATTGTACAACTCAAAAAGTGTGTAACAGACGTAGCTACACAGATAGCAAAAGGGTGGAACTACCCGTAACAGGATTGAAAAAGCAGAATGCATTACTTATCATGGCCACTCTCCTGTACAGTAAGGGCTAAGCTAAAAGGAACAAAGACACGAAAGAGATTATGATCGGGAAACAGGGCAGGTTTATTTTCGAAGTTTATTTCCAGAAAAATATAACAAAAGAGAAGATAAAAGAGACTGCAAGTAGCTAGGGGCAAGTTTTTCTCGAATTTTCAAAATCAAACACAATGCCTGAATATCGAATCGATGTTCTAACGGAGGCAGAGAAAGTTTGTGAGGTTTTCAAAACGTATCCTGGAGCTTCAATAACTTGCCTATTGCACCAGTCCAACCCACACAGCGCACGTATACTCCATACGTGGTCGGATCGATTTCCCCAGTAAGAACCTGTCATCAGGCTTGAGAAGACATCCTTCTGCTCAAGCCTCTTGGCACCCCTGTCATTTTTGCGGATGAAGTGTGGACATCATTTCAGCGGTCCTTCCACTCTAGGTAGTCTTGATGACAAGCCCACATGCAGTGGCGGTGGTAATTGTCCGCAAGAATGATGGCACCATTTGTTGCTATTTTATCCACAGGTCTATTCTTACATCGGGTAATGGTTAGATGGTTGCCCTTCTAGGCAATGAAGAGCATTCCCCATGATTCAGCCAAAGATGCAGCAGCGTCAAGGGCCAATAAAAGACGGGAGCAGATCGATCGACCATCACATCCAGAAGCATATAGAGTGTCGTATCGTCCGCGCAAAAATGGAACGGTCATGACTAAATGCCTTTGATAAATCATTGATGAAGATAAGAAACAGGGCTGGCCCCATACCTGTTTCCTGGGGCATCCCCCCTCACTTAGGAGATTTCCACAGAGACAGTTTGCCATCCACTTCGATACTCTTCTCTGATAGAGAGGAAGTTACACACCCATCCCATAGCAGCATGAGAAAGCCAAACAAGAACAGCTTGAAAATAAGCCTCTGAATGGAGACGTCGACTGTCTTATGCTGCTTGCTAAGGTCCAAAACTGGCAGCTTCGATATGTTCTCCCTTATCTAACGCCATGTGACACCGGTGAACGAGCAAGCATACCTAGGCTGCGTGACGACCAAGTGTTCCCACTCAGGCTGGCAAAAATCCTTAAGCGTGTTGGTGTTCATATAGTTATGAGTTTGTCCGGCAAATACTTCACAATTTTGGTGCTGGGAATTCTTCTCCATTGTCCGGGCAACGCATCGGATGTGAGAGATAATGGTCTGTACAGTTCGTCGGAGCCCTTCTACATTTGAAACAGGGATGACGGTACTTTTCTCAATCGTAGGAAGAAATAAAAAAAGGGTTAGCAAAGAAACCGGGAGAGATTTGCTTCCAGTCTCAAGCCACTCAAGTCCTTGCCCACTCGCCACCATAATTATTTCGCCGAAGAGCAGTTAGGGACCGAAAGTACCCTGCCTTGTCCAGGCCATTCTAATAAGCGACTTGGTGCACGTGTTCCGAACAGCGTTAGTTGCTCTATTTCGTGCCGCGCAGAAGATGTTCCGTCCAGTTCTTTGTCGGACCTCCCTCGCCTTTCACGCTTTTCTGAGTTGTCCAATTTTTCTGTCGTATAAGCTGGCGCAAACTTGCATTGAGCCATGGACCATTGCTTTCGCGTAGGGTTGATGGTTGCTCTAGCTGACCTCACTGAGTGTGGCCATGGGATGAAAGTTTTTGGTTCCTTGAAGAAGGACTATTTCCATCAGGCAAAAATTTATTAAGTTTGGAAGACATGCGCCCATTTTTCGTGTGAGAACGACTCCGGGGCTATTTTCCCTGCTTCTTGGTGCTTTTTGAAACACTTTGCTTTGGCAATTGGGTGCTTCTCTAAGCACCCGTTTGACCTTATTCGACGATGCACGGTCCGCGCTGGCGCCAGCATTTAGAGTGTGTAGTTTTTTTCAAGATTCAAGCATAACGGGCTTATCATTAGTCCTGCAAGACAACCCTCTACTAGACAGTGTGCGTGCGTACACGTGTTCGGTGGGCATGTGGAGTGATCCGTTATCTTCCGGTGTTAACACTTGACGAGGAAGAGACAAAAGACGAAGGGGATAGAAAGAGCTCCAGCGCGCGTGCGTATGAACAAATCGGCAACAATTCGCGAACAGTAAATCTAGAAGGCCGGACATTATTCCTTGCGCGTCCAAATGCGTTGGCTCAGAACTAGAGTGACTACAACAAGAAATTTTCACTCACAACCCCACTCAGAACAGAGCTGACACATATCAAAACTGTCCCAGCATACCCTTCAATGCACTATTACAATGAGTATTTATCGGGTAGCCATGGAACCTTTCTCGGTGTTTCTCAGCTAGAACTCCGTTCTCAAAAGAATAATCCCTCGAAGTTGACTACTCAAAATCCACCCGAGCTCCATCGAAAAAGCCCTGTTTCTGCAATCTCGGAACACCACGCTTCTCCGTCGGTCAACGCTTTCTCTCTCCAGACGTTGATCAAAGCTCCACTTCGAAAGCTGAGCTTTGACCACGTCGCGGATCAAAGCCTTCTTCGAAAAGATTGCTCAGTCCCGCTTCTCTGTCGATCGAAGGTTCAAACTGAAGAAATCCTCCGATCGAAGCTCCGAGGCTCTCAAAGCCGAAAGGCTTGATTACCCGCTTCCGAAGTAAATCTCTGATCGAAGCTCCAACTTTCTCAAAGGCTTCATCGAAAAGAAATCCTCCCTTCTCCGACCGAAGCTCTACCTTCTTCGAAAAGAAAGTCTTGATTACCCGCCTACCGAGTAATTGTCCGTTCGAGCAAAGCCTCAGGACTTCAGGTCCTTCTGGATTCTATTACGGATTTGAAAAAATGACGGTATGGCCCGATATGCGCGTTGTCCCATCCCAATCATTGGCACGATAAAATTCGTATCAGCATGCGATCTTTGTCCAGCTTCAGTACATCGTACGGGGGTTGTACGGAGCCGATCGGGGAAAAGTCGGTGACATTCGATTAATGCTCAGTTTTCATCAAATTCACTTCAGAATCACTTTGAGTTTTTCTCTCTCGAGTTTTAGTTCATTTTCAGTTTCACCATGGGTAAGAGACGATCAACCAATATGTTCGAAAGTTCCGCAAAACGCAATCCCTGCGTAGACTTCCCTCTAACCGGTGGCTACATCGATTTGCCGCCTGAACTAGCGATCATCAGCGTGAAAAGTCAAGCCATCCTGGCCGGTCTGCATCCTGTACAACACGCCGGTGCCAATCTACGCGGGTGTCAAAGTGCGCGATTACACCGGCACGGCAAGACTCGCTTCGCTATGGGCCGACCGGTCAAGTTGGCACCGAATGAAGTTCGCGCGTTTCGATTTCCAATGCAACATGCACTAATGCACTAGTATACAGCAGGCGTGCGCGGATCACCGGTGCATCATGATCATGATCTCGGCGGATTTATCACTATGGAAGTATAAAACGTCGACGGATCCGTAGCTCGATCGCTTTCGCCAACTCGAAGACATTATCAACATAGCCAGCATAGTGGAGAATACTCAAAATACGGAGTAGTGCGTGCATGGCACGACCGTTTTGCCAACAGTTAGACATCCGCTTTGGGAGGTCCTTATCGCGTGTTTCGGGCCTTTAGCATCTACTCTGTCGTCTCCAAACTGTGCTTGGTGAAATTCGAAGAAGAAGGCTAGTCAAGCCCCCTTTGTTTCAGTCAAAGTCGCCCTTTTTTGAGGCCATTTTGGGGAGAACACATGAAGGGTAGGTGGTATCGTCAAGCACAGTTACAGCCGGTTAAGTCGCCGGAAATGAAGAAGAAAAATGCAATTTGGCTGATATTAACGCAAAGGAAACCGTTGGTAACTTGCGTTGAAATTCTCCATTTTTAGCAACTTCAAGGGTGTTTTCTGAGCTTAAATCTAAGGTGAATGCCCCGAAATTCAACGAGGAATGATGTTTTAGTACCCTTTTCTAGAAACAAAAGCAATAAATCCAGCGAGGGATTTCAAAGTGCAAAACACGCACTTGGCCTTTAACTAGTATGGGAGACATCACCTGAGTGTTGCAAGTGCCGCCTGAGCGAATAAAACAAGAAAGTTGAAGCTCTTGTGGTCGGCAAGTTCTTCCATTGTTTGCTTAACCAAGAATGGGGACGTACAACAACCGCTTGAAAAGGCGCTTTGCCAAGGTTGAAGGTGTGAAGTGAGGAACGCTTTGCTCACCCGAGCTCAACCAAACCATTATCTTCATCGTCAACCCGCGCTTCTGAGCATTTGTTATGGTCTGGCTCTTGCCACTTTCCCCCATTGACCCTCTCACCTATGTCAAGCTGATCAAGCGCATAGATCCATGACTCAGCCACTACGGACTGGCGAGCTTCTTTCACATTCTGTGCCCGAAATGTCACGTGCCCGTACCAATGTGTAAGAGAGATCCAGGAATGCACCAAAGGGAAAGCTGTGAACTGCGGGTTTCCACATGAGCCACATTAATGCGGCAGCGTTCTTAGTTTTTCTGGAAAGTCTTTGTTTCTCACCAGCCGCTGGATAGCCGAAATTCCGACTCGTCAACGGGGAGATTATCATCATTCATTCTGCTTGGGGTGTGTTGAAAATTTGCTGAAAATTGTAGAAGCTTTCATTTCGCCATACTCAGTAGTTTAGCTAGCTAAACATTCATTATCTAGTTTGGCTTGAAAGGAATTCCATTTTGGTGCAACTTTCACTAACATGAAATGCGTGCCAGTCATTTAACTATAGTAGATCCTCCATGGAATGTGTTATACTGCCATTGAAAAATGTTTGGTCAGTCTTGGGGCAACGATAAAAAAAATCCACACACCATCAGCCATTGTTTTGTAATGTGCAATGAACTGTAATCTCCAGACAGTGGGCAAGGATAGTATCTATGTATGGTAAAAAGTCTCAAATTTTGAGAACACGTATCCCAATCTTTACTGTGGTGACCCGTAATTTTCTTTCCCCTCTTCAGCAATGCTAGTCACCTGTTGCTTGTATTCCAAGAATGAAGAAAGACTGAAGTCTATTTCGAAGTCTTTCTGTAGCATTTTCCCCTTACTTCTCCACTTGATATCCTGCTGATGTTTCTTGCTTTCCTGTTAAGCTTCTCTATTCTCTTTTTCCTGCTTACTTTTGATCCCATCCAATTCTCTCTCTCCCTTTCTCTCTCTCTCTCATTCTCTCTCTCTCTTTCAACTCCAGTTGTATATGGTGTGTGCTATAGTATAGAGTATGCATGTCAACATCCTATTTAAATTCCTCCGCTGCTGTTGTGAACACGCTTCGGAACCTGATGAGGCCATGGGCAATCTTGATGAAACCTCTTGCCAGCATCCGAAGTTGTGACTGGTTGCTGAGGGAAATGTGAACGTCTGACTATACAGCGCCATGAGTGGGTCAGCTGGAAAAATCACCCAGCTCTATAGTCCTAATATGAAAATGTGATTTGCGGTTTAAATTCCCTTTGTGAGATTTCACCTTTTAAGTGCTTGCCATTCATAGTACAAGATGATAATGATCCCACAAAATCATTGTTGATGAAGACAACCGTCTTCCTTTTGGAAGCTGTCTGACCTGTTAACTCTCTCTCTCTTTCTTTCTTTCTTTCTTTTTGACTTTGGAAGTCCTCAACTTTGGCATGGCATTTACGCCAACTGTCTTTTCCTTTCTCTTCTAACTTTCTGATCGCTAAATTCCGAAGGCATTTCAGCATCAGGCCAGCTTGCGTTAGGACGAGGGCCGGGAAGAATGGTAGGGCTATTGGTGGAAGTAACGATTTTGCGTAAAAAAGAACAAGATATCAGAAAATGGACGTGCGAAAAGAAGAAATCAAAGATTGTATTCTTCAGCTTATTGTAAAAGTCATCCAACCTTACCGACACATCCTGGTTCCTCTCTCTCTCTCCTCCTCCTCTGCAGGGTGCTCTTGCCCACTATCCACTGCAGCATATGGCTGGGTTGGCCAGTTTCCAATGAGCCCTGAGGTTGAACTACTTTGATGGCTGCAGGGTTTATTGGCTTGGAGTTTCTCTTTTCAGTCAATTCCTAGATTGTCCAGGATCACTGCGAATAACTGATTTATTAGCTGGTAGATTCTGATCTATAGCACCATGCACTAGCAGAGTGTTTTGACGAGTCATTTAAACCTCACAGTTTGCTCAGACGTATCAATCTATATCAGCTTCTTCAGTAGTCTGTTAGTTTCAAGTTTTCCTGAGTCATTCATGGGGCCATTACTCGAAATGCACTCATGGTCACTGCAACAATGTTGTCTAATGAGTCGTTCCTGCATGTCTAGAATATTAGCCGGATGCCCTGGACCCAATCTCCAACTAGTATTTTTTTCTTTTTCTTGCCACTCAGTTAGTTTAGCCCACTGACAGGCTCAATTCTTTGCCTCTTACTAAAAGCTCTGGCTTGGTAGATTGCTCATTGGAGTCTTGATCAGAAAGGAAAATTATTTATTACACTCGCTGAAGCAGACAGACAGGGAAACAATTATTGGCCTCAGGTGGGGCTTGAACCCATGGCCTCAGATTTGACCATCTGACCCAGCAACACCCCCCCCCCTCCCCGGCAGGAAAGGCGATTCGCAAGAACCTGGCGCGGGCAGCCATCCTGAGTTTGGATCGCTTCCGCCGGAGAGCCAGGCAGTAGCAATGCTGTCAGCAGTAAGACGGAAGGAAGTTGAATGATTTGGTTGAGGAATGGGTCTCACTGGCTCTGTGGTCAGAGTGTTGGAGTGCAAATCTGACACTGTGGCCTTGAGCCCCACTTGAGGCCAATGGTTTTTCCTCCATTCCATACCTCTCTGCATCCGTGGTTGTAACATGTGATTCTCCGTTCTCATTCTTCATCTTCCCCGTGTCATCTGTCACTATCTGTTGAGTCTTGATTATTTGCGGGACAGCTGGGGTTCACAAGCTAGAATACCAGGGTCTGAGGCCTAGGTGTATCTGTGTACTCTGTGCTTGGAGAAATGTCTTACGATAAGACTGCACGCCTGGGAAGACGTCTTGCAGGAGTCATGAACACTAGGACAACTCAGCCTAATTCTCTCCAAAGATTGAGTTTTTTTGGGAAAACACTTTTCAGAAGAGTCAGTATTTTCTTTGAAGTACAATCTTTCAGTATCACGATGTTCTGGCCTCAGGCTTGTTCTCAGGTAAGCCCCGTCCGCCTGCAGTTCAACAATAATAGCCTTTTCTCGATTGAGATTTTTGTATGTAAAAATCGCTTTGTCCTTCAGTTTGGCGTATCTCGAAAAGCAAGCAAACTTGAAAATTGAAACCCATACCTATCTTTCAGCTGGAAAGTTTATACTCGAGAAGCCACTGAACGAACTTCTGGGGATTTGACAATTCTATTAGCTGACCAATAGGAATCATGAAGATTCTGAACATATTGCGCACAAAAATGCTGAAAAATTCAACTTTCTGAGTATCATGGAAGCTCGGAGGCAAATTCAGACCTGCAGGTTGATCGGACATGAAGGGAAATGCTGAGCAGCATGAAGTGTCATGAACATCCGCGTCTTCTCGAGTGTGCAGTTGAATATGATTTCCAACGGGACCACCGCCACTTTTGCCGCCACAGCCCGGATGACAACAACGACCGCGCCCTCTTCACCTTCAGTTCTCTGCCGGTCCCTCCTTGTCCGTGTCCTCTTCCTCGTCCACCGCCTTATTCCCTGCTGTGCAAATCACCAACTTTCCAGGGTTCTTTTTGGAATGACGAGCTGTATCCGTTGAGAGTCGATTCCTCGTCATTATACAGGGTGGCATCCATCAGCATCCTTATTGTCAAAGGCAACCTGGTCAAGATCCATGCGTTCATTCTACGGGAGGCGAAAGGAAGATTTTGGCAGAGCTATACGAATGACAGAAGGATCGTTCTCATCTTCATTCAAGAATAGAAACAAGTGTGCATCGGTGTCCATTGCAGCATTTAACCAACGCTCTCAACGAAGACAACCCCAAATAGAACAGCGAAAGAAACCGAACTCGAGGGCCCAACATGGGGAAAGATCATTTCACTAGCGGTAGGAACAAGGGTTTTGCACATTTCGCCAAATGTTTGTCTTGCAAACCCAAATATCTTGTCAGATCGACAAGAAACATGTCCAGGAAGATCGACAAAACAGCACGACTTTCCATTGCAACGGGATACCAGACGGTGGAGCATGCACATGCCTTCTTGCATTGAAAGGTACAGTTCAGTTAAGGGAGAACCCCCTCCGGTAAGAAATGCCACTTTCCCTTTTTTGTTCGTTTAGAAAAATAGGAATCAAATGTTTGAAACCGAATGGAAAAATTCCGAAGGGAAGTTGTTGAAAAAGTGCCTTTGAATTAAAGCAAGACTTTTGACGGGGCATCAGTAGGCCTTTACACACAATGCGTTCAATAATACTTTTCATACTTCATCTTTCACCAATGCTTTCTTGTTCTTTCCCCATGGTGTTCCAAGTAGCTTATGGTAAGTTTCAAGCCTGACCTATCAATTCGAACAAGATGAAGGCAAGTAGACTTGAAGTAGTTTAATGTTGTACCCTGGCCGTGATCTGCAATGTTAGTTCACACAGAATGAATCTCTTTTTTCTAGGTAAAAATGTATGTAAAAGCAGGCCTGTGTTGCTTGGTTTGATTAGGAGGTTTGAGCATTGAAACAGTTATCTTTACTTGTAGAGCATCATCACACTTGCCTCAAGGTCATCCTCAAGGATGGATCCTTGTTGCTCATCAAAAAAAGTGCCCAAGAGCGAGAATACACTTTCTGCCGATGCCGACAAAAGCTGCACAAGAAGCTACTTTCAAAACACTCTTGCAAGGCATGTCAGGTCTTCCCTATGCTCTCCCCACCCCCACCATCACCAGCTCAGTGCTTCTGTATCCACATGCACGCCATCTGCCGCTGCAAGACATTCCGATAGCTCCGCTTGCATGTGAACAATGCAGGCATCTTTATCCATGACCAGAAACATTCTTACCTGCTTAACAGCTTCTAGACCAAGACAACTTGTACTTGCAAAGAACGGTGAAAA
>JAOWAR010154304.1:0-10998 GCA_028571005.1 Clathrina lutea
CGTCGAACATGTTCCCAATCCTGTGATGAATTTTGCCACGTTTTGATTTTTCAATCTTGGTAGTTGGTCGTTGTAAATTTCGTTGAATCCCAACTTCTGATGAGCCTTCTACCTCCAATAGTTTTTGGTTGAAATTTGTGACCTATATTGGCATGGGGTTTTGTGCTAATAGAGGAGGTGAAATACAGGTTCCTTTTCCTGGGTTCATGGACTGACCTTGACAGGTTTACCTACAATGCTGTTGTAGAGATATTTTGTAATGCCAAGGTATTAAGCGGTCACGAGCCAACAATGCGTCACTGCGCGGACCAAGAAACCCCATAGCGGGCCACAAATTTTTAATCTCTGCCTATTTCACACCTGTGAAATAGCGAGAAGAAATTAAAATTGCTCTCGTGTACCGAAGACGTGCACGAGATATTCAGGTAGCAACTACCAGGCCATGCCACACTTTCCGATGCCGCAGGTTTTCGAAAGCTTCTACAATTCTCTTGCACCCTGTACGATATTCCATTGGCGTGAAACTACAACCTAAGATTATACCAGCCAGCCGGAGAGTAAGCTGGGCTCGCATGGAAACTGGGAATTATACTTTCAGCGAACCCTAAATTCAGCGCTCTCCGACGCTATTAACAGTGCATGCCTTCAGGAAGAGCTCATATAGACTGACATAATCTGACATAACGATTCTGCGAAGAAGTTAGCTGTGTAGGTGACCGTTGCTATCGCCAGCGGTCGATTGATACCAATGGCGAGCGGCAACGCAAGACATGACGGACCGTCGATAACAGACCTCCAGAAGTCCACAACGTGCGGAGGAGCTCGTTCATACTTGCCCTACGCAATACAGATCAAGTACTATATTCCAAGAAGAATTGCGAGACGTCATCATTATGACAAGGTGATAGTTGAACAGCTGCCGCCCACGGCTAAACAACGCCGCGACCTCAAGCCAACACCTCGAATTCACCCCGAGCCGGGCCGAAGAACCTGCTTAACGCTTGCGCTATTGTCTCCTCTCCATGGCCAGCCCGAGCCAGCCCAAATACGGAATTACGGGCACAACTCAACCGCCCGAACATGTTTTTTTTAAGTCCGGCTCGTCCTGACGGACAGAGCCTCTGAATGCGTCCTTTCTGGCGGTGCACCAGTCGACGTAACGTCTTTTGCGAATGGCTTGTATTCTTCGCTAGGTCAGGGTTTGCGTTAAGACTACCCTCCAGCGAGGAAGTTCACAAAAATGTGCGGCCTGCGAACATCCGTCATGAATTATAATTTCAGCCACGATTGCACAGATCCCCCGCGAAGCAATTCATCGTGCCTGTCATTCGCTTATCATACGACTCGCTTATCATTTATCGCTTTATTACAGTCCGAACAGATAATGTTCGTGGATCGCGTACCGATCGATCACAGGCTGGACGATGACCCGGGGGGAAATGTGCATAGGATATCGTCTGAGAGGAACTCTGTTCCGACAAAATCTCCGCGATCTGCCGACTGAAGATATCCTTTACCATGACCGGTTGGTTCTCTGACCATAACGACTTCCAATGTGAAGGATGAGGTTTACATCCGCAAACACGGCACCGCCATGAGTACGCGCATAGCACAGGCTTCTGCCAACGTTGGTCTTCATGGGCGTCTTGGCTGCGGAGAAGTTGATGGTGGCAACTTAGCCAGCCTAGCTGCAGATTGAGGGGAACAATGGCCTTCTATAATCGATTCTGGGGACCTGGTTAAAAATAATGAACAATCAAGTTCCAGCTGGTTCTTGCTGGGAATTCATGTTAGAGAAGTTCTTGCTCAGCACCAGCACACAGTTTCTGTTTGCAGACGTTTTGACCTTGTTGCTTAGGTCGTCTTCACGTCTGAATTTAAGGAAAACGAAAGTTTGGCCGTGAGTTGAATAAATGTAAATGTTCATAAAATTTATAATCCGTTTATAAGAAAGGTTGGGGGTGATGAGTGTTGGGTGCAATCAGTGATACGTTCAACACAAGGACAGAAGAATGCTAAGGGCTCAACGGGTGAACATGGCAACGAAAAATGAGAATTGACTCCTCGTGTTGATGGGTGACTTGCCCTGGAGGCTAGGGGCTAGGTGGAACTATTCCTGCTGATCTGCAGCCCAGCCGTCATCACCTCCAACCTCTCCTATGAATGTATAATAAATGGTGGCCAAACTTCCTTTTTAATTTTTTCAGACCTGAAGAAGACCTGGGCAGCCAGGTCAAAATAATGTCGGCAAAATGAAATGGTGTTCTGGTGCTGAGCCAGAACTTCACTCTAAATCAATCAAGTTAATAATATACATGATTCTACACAATGTTGACGTCATGACGTTATTGTGATGACGGCTTTGAGTTGTCAAAACCGTGGCAGGGCGCTTCGCGTGAATCTTCCTGGTATGTCTACCACTGAATCAAGCATAATTCAGACGTTTTGTGCGCACTCACTTGCTTGGGATTTCAAAGGACTTCATCTATGGTTGCCAATTCATCATACTTAGGGCAATATTCAAAGTTTACAGACTGTGTCAAAGGCTTTGATCCTTTTGATACTTGATCAGCACACCAAATTCAGCTCTGCTGATGAAGGTTGAAGTTTTCATCTTCTGTTCTGAATCTTCATGATAAATTTTGAAGATGACAAACTCACTTCTCAGGTCTTCCCGAAATATGTAGTACTTTTGTAAATATCGAGTTCCTTCCTAACGCATGCTTCAATTGTATCGGAGGTAAACATTAAAACTAGTGCCTTTATCTGGCTGGTGAAGGTCCTTTCCTGGTAAATACCGACGTGAAAAAGAAGTGGCCCAAAGCTAGACAAAGGTATTTGAAGAGGAGTTTCTGCGATAACTCTGAGGCTGAGGAGCATGACTTACTTATGTTTTCTGGATTCCTTTCTTTGAAATTCTTTTCAGTGCTAAGAGAGCCAATAATTATACAAAATGAAAAAGAACTGTGAGTTTATAGTTACCCGTATCCACGAAAGCAACGGAGAACGGGAGATACTGGCGTCGGGAACTCAGGACTTGATTGCAGATCGATTTCAGGTGCAACAGAACGCGTTCGATTCAGAGGTGAGAAACTGGCCTGGGTGAGTACATGAACTCTGATTGTAAACAGCCAGATGCTGTTGGTCAGTGTTTTTAATCTTTCCAACCAGACGTCAACAATTCTGGTCATGGAGAACGCTTCAAAAAAAAAACTTGTGCGGCGGCGGCGTAGATTCGTTCCCCGATTTCTCAGGCCAGTGCGACTAAGTTTTAGTCCGTTGTACACTAGCTCTGCTGAGAGAACACCTCTAGATAGATTTTGCCACATGCAGGGTCGTAGAGTTGAAAAAGCTTTATTATAAGATTTGCAAAGGCTAGAGGGAAACGATGAAAGGATTTACCAGCGTTCCAGCCGATCGGCTTTGATCATCGATTATTCAGCTGCACCTGAACACTCTCTATACTTGACACCCATCTCAACATTTACCAGCAGGCCAGTTTTCGCTCAACTTTAGTTAAAGCGTGCTTGAAGGAGTACGGAAGAGAAACAAGTCGATCGCAAGACCATGCGGCCACAGTTCTGCGATCGTGATTGCCACTGAGGGTCGACCGAAGCGCAAAAGCGGCTGCTGTTCTCGGTGATCAACCATCAGTCAAGTAAAAGTTCATTTCGATACGCAGGAACTCACAATTTCTACAGTGCAGCACGTACAGTCAAACTATTCATGTGCGCGTCGTTTGTTAAAAGACATCCAAACTGACAACCAACTTCAGGACTGACCATCGAACGACACATCTTCTCAGACCTCTCACATTGCCGCAGTCAGGACAAAGCATTTCCACCTGTTTGTTTTTCTTTCTGTTTCTCATTTATAATACACCACCATTTCCATGATCCTTTCCTTACAAAAGATACCATTTCCACAATCCTTTCCTTACAAAAGATACTTTCTCTTCTCTTTCTTCTATTTCTCCGACTTCAACTCTGCCCCTTGGCTTTCAAAATCCTTTGCTTTGTTGATTTCATTTGCAGCCAGGTACTGGTGCACTCTTTTCATGGGGTGAGGACTTCGGTTGGGAAGTAAAACGTGTCGTTATCCACCTGTCATGACTGATCATGACAGGTGGATAACGACATGTTCATGAAGAAGAGATTATCTACCTCTGTGACAGAAACAAACCGAAGAAAACAAATAACACATGTGTTCCCTTACACACTATTTCACGGTACAGGTAAATTTACAATGCCAGTATATTCGAAACACGTCACTAAAATGCATTGCATGGGATTCCAGAAATTTTCTAGTGTCATTTCAGGCTGAAATAATACAGCAGGGATCAGAATTCGAATATGATAATATGCCTAAGCACAGTCCAGCAGAATTGGAAGAAAAAGTCTTGTCATAAACTATGCGCACACGGGCAATCGGAGCGAGCCAGTTGAGGAAAGGCAAGGAGGAGTAAGAACATGCACGCGTACGTGACCAATGAGACCGGACTAAAGCAAGCCATTACGTTCCCAACTGGTACATTTGCAAACAAAAAGCATTCGACGGCCCTATACTGTAACTTGCAAACCGATGTTTCTTCTCGGCTAATTGCTTGAAGACTTCGGAATGGCGGGAGGGGCTTTTAACCTTTTCGACTTCGAGGGATTTTGCAACCTTGGATACATCCTGAGAATTTTCGGCTTTTGAAGGAAACCTGCAACGATCGTCAAGAAGGGCGAAGTGGCAAATCACTCAAAGAGGCTTCAAATACCATTTTCACACAGCAACTGGTCGACCTTGGATTTTCCTGAGAAATTTCGTGCGCAATTTGGAAAGGAAGCAATGAACGTCAAGGCGCAAATGAAATTGCTCAGCAAATTGCCAAGCAAGCTGGCAAATTAAATTTTCAAGCTCAATTATGTTCCACAACAAGGGCAAAGGTCACTGGCATCAAGAGCTTCTCCCAAACCCAACAGTACGTCTGACTGAGAGCCAGTACAGTTAATTGAGCAGCCGTGAAGCAGCGTCCAGACAAACTGTTCCAATCGTATTACACCAACCACCGTAGAATTACGTGTGTCGCTCCTCTGGGGACGCTGACAATTGGGCTTGCCTCCAGCAGGTTTTCCCCCGGGCAAAACAGTGCGTTCTCAATGTAAGGTAAACCGCGGGGGCCTAGAAAAGTCACTTCCTATGGGAAATTTTTTGGACCCTTCCAAAATTCATTCTCCGGCACTCCAATTTTTCTCCGAAACTGTTCATTTTCTTTCCAGCCATGTCTGTGCTCTATAGAGTCATCACAAACTTGAAATTACAAGGTGTACACACATTATAGCCATTTTGGTCAAGAAGCGGAAAAACTTTACACGGACCGCAGCGAACAATAAAATTTTTATGCGTGCATCCGTACGGTACGCCGGCAGGAGAGCTGTGGGTCGACTAGCCCTCTGCCTGCCTGAGATGTGCGAGGGCATGCATACTACATGCGTACTGCAGCAGAGGGCCGGCTGCGAAAAGGCATGCCGCAGCATTGACCTCATGATCATCGCGATACAAGCTTAAGTACAAACACCGCATAAGATCGTCATGTGTCCTTGGCCACAGTGTGGGTGTGCAGCCAAAGTGGTTTGCCGCTGGCCACGATCTCAGCGATAGTGACGTCACGGAATTTCGCGGTGCGTCGGGCCGTAGATGGAGCTACAGTCGCCACCCCTTTTTTCGCAGGAAAGTCTTTCATACCGTTGTACATTGCGTGACAAGCCAGCCAGGAGCCTCTTTTCGTCCGGCCGGTGACTTACTATTGTCGTTATTATCCATCATCCAAATACCTGGGATTATAGAGATACTGAAGAGCTAATGTCAAGGATGAGATAATTATTATCTCCAAGGCGAACCTAAAGAGAAGCACTGCCATATCACAAACCGCTATGGACAGGGCGGGGGGAGTAAAGAGCGCGCGGGCAGACGAACAGCATACGAGTTGCGGGTTGAACGGCTAGATATTTGCCAATCGAAGCGTTAGTCATGGAGAAGAACACGAAGAAGCGAGCGGTCATCCTCAAAGAAAATTGCCCCAAGCGACTATCATTGTGTTCATGCTTCGCTGTGGTGAGAACTTCTACTCTCTCCGAACGTTGGTTGTCTGTGTACTAAATTTTAACCCAAAACGACAGGAATTCGATAGATGGTCCAGCGTGGTCGATCTTTATGAGTCCATTGCAGCTATTGAGGGATGAGCGTACAACGGAGTTTACGTACCACCAACGGACCAAGATTGGAAGAAAAAGATATAGCAAAATTCATCAAAATTTTACATCGAACGTCGAACATGTTCCCAATCCTGTGATGAATTTTGCCACGTTTTGATTTTTCAATCTTGGTAGTTGGTCGTTGTAAACTTCGTTGAATTGCAACTTCTGATGAGCCTTCTACCTCCAATAGTTTTTGGTTGACTCAATTTGTGACCTATTTCGGTATGGGTTTCTGCTTTTGGAGGATGTGAAATACAAGTTCCTTTTCCTGGGTTCAGTGACTGGCCTTGGCAGGCTTAGGTACAATAGTGTTGTAGAGATATTTGTATATTATGCATTGCCAAGGCATTAAGCGGTCACGGACCAGCAACGCGTCGCTGCGCGGACCAAGAAACCCCATAGCGGGTCACAAATTTTATACCTCCGCCTTCATACCTGCGAAATGGCAAGACGAAATTAAAGTTGCACTGAAGACGTGCACGAGATATTCAGGTAGCAACTACCAGGCAATCAGATTCAGGTAGCAACTACCAGGCAGTGCCAAACCTTCCGATGCCGCAGGTTTTCGAAAGCTTCTACAATTCTCTTGCACCCTCTACGATATTCAATTGGTGTGAACCTACGACCTACGATTATACCAGCGAGCCAGATAGTAAGCCGGGCTCGCGTCGAAACTGGGAGTTGTACTTTCAGCGAACCCTAAATTCAGCGCTCTCCAACGCTTCTAACAGTACATGCCTCCAGGAAAAGCGCTTACGGACTGACGCAAAATTCCCGTAACGATTCTACAAAGAGGTTGGCTGTGCGGGTGACCCTTGCCATTGACAGTGGTCGATAGCTACCAGTGGTGAGCGGCAACGCAAGACATATAAATGGACCGCTGGTAAGGGCCACTGTCGATAACAGGCCTCCTCAAGTCTGCAAGTGCGTTATCTTGAAACGCCAAGGAGGAGCTCGTTCATACTCACCACAGGCAAATAAATATTACTATAATTCCAAGAAAAATCGCGAGACGTCATTGTTTTAACAAGGTGATAGCTGGACTGCTGCCGCCCACGGCTGATCAGCGCCGCGGCCTCAAGCCAGCGCCTCGACTTCACTCCGAGGAACAGTGCTTGCGCCTTTGTCTCCGCTCCACGGCCAGTCTCAACCAGCCCAAACACGGAATGACGTACACAACTGAACAGCAAGAACATATCTTTGCAATTCCGGCTGGTCCTCAGGGACAGAACGTCTGAATGAGCCTTTTCTGGTGGTGCCCCTAGTTGACGTAACGTGTTTTGCGAATGGCTTGTATTCTTCGCGAGTTCACGGCTTGCGTTCAGACTACCCTCCGGCGAAGCAGCCTGGAAAAATGTGCGGCCTGCGAACACCCGTCATCAATTTAATGATGTTTAATATCAGCTGCGATTGCCGGCATGTATCGCTTTATTACAGTCCGAATAGATGATGTTCGTGGATCGCGTACCGATCGATCTCAGGCTAGACGATGATCCTAGGGGGAAGGGAAGAAATATGCATAGGATATCGTCTTGGAGGAGGAGGGGATCTGTTTTGCCAAAATGCCCGTCAATCATGTTCAGGGTGGGTCTTGCCGGGAAGTCATGTTGGAGAGAAGTTCTCGCTCAGCACCAGCATACGGTTTCTCTTCGCAGACGTTTCGACCTTGCTGGCCAAGTCTTCTTCAGGTCTGAAATAGGATGCCTGGCGGTGGGTTGTAGAACTACAAATGTTCATTAAATTTATTATCATTACATTTATTAGAAAGGTTGGGGGTGATGAGCGTTGGGTACGGTTAGCGATACGTTTAACATCAGGACAGAAGAATGCTATAGGCTCAACAGGTGAAGATGGCAATGAGAATTGAGTCGTCGTGTTGTTGGGCGACTTGCCTTGGAGGCCAGGCGCTAGGTGGAACTATTCCTGCTGATTTGCAGCCCAACCGTCATCACCTACAGCCTCTCCTGTGAATGTAAAACAAATGGCTGTCAAATTTCCTTTTTCCTTCTTCAGACTGTAAAGAAGACATGGGCAATTAGGTTAAAACGTCTGCCAAATGAAACCCGGCATGTGCTGGTGCTGAGCCAGAACTTCACTCTAAATCGATCAAGTTAATACTATTCACGATTTTACACAATGTTGATGTCATGACATTATTGTGACGACGGATTTGAGTCTTTTAAACTGCGGTGGGGTGCTTCACGCGAATCTTCCCGGTAGGTCTACCATTGAATCAAGCTTGATTCAGACAATGTGCGCGCTCATTTGCTTGGGATTTCAGAGGACTATATCTATGGCTGCCAAATGATCATGCTTATGTCAACATGCAAAGCTTACAAACTGTGTCAGAAGCTTTGACACTTGATCAACAAACCAATCTCAGCTCTGCTGATGAAGGTTGAAGTTTTCATCTTCTGAAGATGAGAAACTCACTTTTGGTCTTCCCTATTATATATAAAATGTTTTATACTTGTGAAATACCGAGTTCTTTCCTCATTCATGCTTCAATTTTATCCGAGGTAAACATCAACATGAATGCCTTTATCTGGCTGGTACAGGTCCTTTCCTAGAAAATGCCGATGTTTTAAAGAACCGGTCGAGGAGTTTATGTGATAACTCTGAGGCTGAGGACCATGACCTTGCATTTTCTGGATTTTTTTAAATTTTTTTGTGTTGAGAGAGCCAATAATTATACAAAAAGGAAAAGAACCTTGAGCTTACAAATACCCGAATCCACAAAAGCAACAGAGAACGTGAAGTACTGGCAGCAGGAACTCCAGACTTGATCACGGATCGATTTCATGTTTAACAGAACACGTTCGATTCACAGGTGAGAAACTGGCCGGGGTGAGCCCATGGAGTCTGATTGCAACTGGCAGCCAGCTGCCGTGGGTCAGTGGTTTTACGTTTTCCCACCAAACGTCAGCCATTCTGGTCATGAAAAACGCTTCATCAAGGAAAACTTGTGCGGCAGCGCAGATTACTTCACTGATTTCTCACGCCATTAGTCGTCGACGTACCCGGAAAATACTAGAAGTGCGACTAAGTTTTAGTCCGTCGTAGACTTACTCTGCTGAGAGAAAAACTCAAAATAGATTCGCCACATGCAGAGTCAGAGAGTTGAGAGAGTTTCGTCATAAGTCTTGCAAGAGCTTGAGGATAAAGAGAATCTACAAGCGTTCCAGCCGATCGGCTTGTCAGGGAAGATTCAGCTGCACCTGAACACTCGCAATACTTGACACCCATCCAAACATTCATCATCAAGCCAAGTTTGCAAAACTCTAGTTACAGCGTGCTTGAGTGAGTACGGAAGAGAAACAAGTAGATTGCAACACCATGTGGCAAGAGCTCTGCAATCTCACTTGCCAGTGAGGGTCGACGGTGGTGCAGAAATGGCTGCTGTTCTCGATGGTCAACCATCATTCAAGAGCAAGTGCATTTCGAAATGCAGGAACTCCCAACTTCAGCAGTGCAGCATGTACGGTTAAACTCTAAATGTGCACGTGCTTTGTGAGAATACATCTGAATTCACAATCAACTTCAAAACTGACTCTCTACCACAGGTCCAAAGACACATGTTTACAGGCTCTCACATTGCAGCAGTCAGGACAAAACATTTCCACATGCTTGTTTTTCTTTCTGTTTCTCATTAATGATAACCACCATTTCCATGTTCCTTTACGAAAGATTCTTTGCTTTGTTGATTTTGCTCGCGGCCTGGTACTGGTGCACTCTTGTCATGGGGTGAGGACTTTGATTGGGAAAGTAAAATATGTCGTTATCCACCTGTCATGATCAGCAGTTAATGAAGAAGAAGAGATCATTCACCTCTGCGACAAAAACAAATTGAAGAAAAGACCAGATACCAAGAAAAAAATTACACACTTTCCCTTACACACCACTTGTACGAGTAAATTTACAATGTCAGTATATTTGAAACACGTCACTAAATTGTATTGGGAGTGTCACTTCAGGCTGATATAATACAGCGGGGATCGGAATTCAAATATGATAAATACGCTTAAGCACAGTCCAGCAGCATACGAAGAAAAAGTCTTCACTTCTATTTTTGTATTGACAGTTTTGCTAACTCAAAAGTCTTTCTCTGTTCTATGAAGCTCTTTAGTGACCTTGTCAAGTACTGTCCGAACTCAAACAGTGTTAGCATGCTTGCTCCGAGAAACAGGCCGAGATTTCCGCCGATAGCACCTGCAGCCAATTAGACAGAGAACTAGAGTAAACCAAAATGGGACGAAGAGCAAGGTCATTTTTAGGCCTGGGAACACATGTCCTTTGAGCTTTTCAATGGTCAGGTAGTAATTGGAGAAAATTTGTCAACATATCATAAAAGGAAAGTTGGAGAAAGTATTAACAGAACGTTTTGCCCATTGGGCTTGTTCAGCGATTACACAAAACAGAGGAGAAAGAAACCAGAGTATATAGACAAAAAAGGCATGAAAACAATGGGTGCGAAAACACAAAGGTGTTAACAGTCGCAGGTGTAACAAGAGCAGGTTCTGGAAGGTAGTAGCTATTGCACACCTGACATTGGGACCTGAACAAGACAGGGGTGAACAGGAAAAAGATAATGAAAAAAATAATAATAACAAGATACATAATAATAATAATAATAATAATAATAATAATAATAGTAATAATAATAATAATAATAATAGTAATAATAATAATAATAATAATAATAATAATAATAATTTTAGGGAGAGATCGCGAGGAAAAAATGACCGTGGACCTGCCA
>JAOWAR010154315.1:0-18050 GCA_028571005.1 Clathrina lutea
TTGTTCGAACTTACAACTCCTTTACGGTGTTACCAAGCCGTTGACCACTTTCGGGGAGGGGGGGGGGCTGGGGATTAACGGGAAAACCGAAGGTGCAAAGAGGCGTTTAAAGTGATAGCCAAAAGTAAGTGGACACTTGTTTCGCCTTGAAAGGTGTTAACTAACGAAATGCCCTTTGTAAGGCTGTGGGCAAATTTCGATGTAGGACCTTGGATCAAAAGGTGCAACATGTTTGCAAACGATGACTGCCAGTTCCTATCTATTTTCTTTATCAATTTGACCACGCATGTTTCTACCTACAACGAAACAGCATTCTCCAGTCCAGACTAATTGATCTCGTCTTTCGACATACGTTTTCCACTGCTAAAGCAATCAGCAGATGTGAGCGTTAGTAAGCACAACTTACAAGCTTTTCAGATGTTCGACGTATTGGAAGGCGTTTTCAGGCAGTGATTGAATTTTATTCACTGACAAATCCCTGCAGATTTAACGCACCAAGGAAATGCATAGGAAATTATCCTGTGCTCAAAAATTGACAAATGTCCAAGCCCAACAAGATCTGTTACAATGGTGGGAGGGGAGGGGGCTCCAAAAACAGACTGCAGAGCATCCCTGTACTTTCTCGGCCTTTCATGCTCAGCTTATTTTTCGTTTCAAAGCAAAAAACTAACATTGTCCCTAGTGGAGTCAAACCTAAGCGTCACCGGCCATTCTGGGAGTATCCTCACCAAGAGGAAATTTGCTTTGACATATGGCAATACGTGCTTAGTAATCATCTAAGGATCAGAGGACGTGTAATCAATTTAGCTCAGTCTTCAAGCTGGCAGCAGAAACACACCCATGCGACCCTCCTCCAAGCACATGGGATTCCCCAACGCTTGGCACACAACGTGTACGAAAATTCTCATCATTGGTCACTTAGGTTACGTTGTTTGATTTGAATAACTGGCATAGGGGATGGGCTCCGGCCAACTTTAAATAACTTCAGAAGGTTGAAGAACTATTTAGACGTGACTCTCATGATCAATTCAAACAAGCCTAAGAACTGTAGTTCTTAAGACGCGAAGTGAGGAATGAAAAGAATGGTGTTAAATGAGAACGCGTTTCAGCGTCAACGCCACCATTCGTTCCGGCTAAACTTAAAGGTTTAGACAAACAGGAGGACAAAAAGAAGTTTTGAATAGGTTTACAACGAAGTTGCAGCAATAAATTTTCCAATCACCTTGGTATTCTTTTGGGATGTCCCTTAGTACTTTTCACACCCACTGTTGTGACCTCCCAGTGCTTCGTCTACCCCCATGTCGTCTGGTAATTTTGTTACCCTCTTTTGTACCCTTTTAGCGCTCCTCTCCATACCTTCATTTCCCTATTGTGGTTTATATTCCCTGTAATTGTCAATTTGTTTTTGTCGAGCTGACGAAGCCGTAGCAGGGAAACGTTTTCGAACTGAATTGTCTTGGCTGTACTGATCTTGCTCACGAAGAAGATCTTTCTCTTTTCAAATCTTAAAAAAATGTTCTAAGAGGTGGGAAAAAAGTGGAAGAAAGTAGGCTAAATGGTAGAAGAAAAGATGCTAAATGCTATAAAAAAAAAAAAAAAGAAAGAAAGGGGCTACATTTCCGGAAGGCCCTGGTAAAGGCTTCAACACTCACAACACGGACTAGAGGTTTATATGTGTTTGTAAATGCAGAAATAGTAGCATCCAGGGTAATCCTGGCTCCACCAACCCATTTTTGTTCCTAATGGCCTTGCTAGGTGCCGTCACATGTGTGTGTGTGCCATCACATGTGTCCGTGTGCCATCACATGTGTCCGTGCGAATGACGTCATGATGCCATAACTTTAGATGTGCGCGTACGCGATGTGCGCACAGAGGAATGTAGGCTTTTTTCAGGTTTTGGCTCGGTATGTGGTATATACCTAAACAACTGCGTGTACATGTTTTATTCCCATTTTCATCAGCGGTATTTCAAGAGAAAAAGTGGGCGCGTTCGATTATTTTATGTAGGAAACAGTTAATGACTGGAGTCGGGTTACCGCAAACGTATTCCACTAAACGAACGGCGGACCGTGCGGCCAGTACGTACTTCAAGGAAAGAAGGCAATCTCCTAACGGTCCTGAAGGACGGGTGCATGAACGGGGCACGAGTTTTTAGGACAGCACACCTCCAGCGCCCGGAGTAGGCCCGATGCGTCGACCCTGGAGCACGAAGCTAGAGGTGGTGCAAGAGAGTCAAGCGCGAGGGGATTGCGCTTTTCCCATGAGCGCTCAAGGATTGGTAGACGCCTGGTCACCCGAAATTGTGGCTATTTCCGCGTGCCAAATAGCGAGAGGAGAACTAGAGCGAAAGGGAGTGCAAGGAAAACGAAGTCAAACAACCGGAGCAAGCCGCCTTTCAGACGAGGTGGGATCGATCATTTGTACACAACCTACTGCGCGCTAGCTGCGAGTCAGCTGGTTAGCATAGAAAACCGGACTCCATTCCGGCTATTCAAATTGCCCTTTAGAAATAGGTTGAGTCGACTCGGAATTGATTCGGAATCGATTCATGTGGTAATCGAACGCCCTTACGGTGTCCGAATCCATTCATGAACTGATTCCTACGCGTAATCGAATGCGCCCCAGTAAGAAGTCAAATTTTTGAAGGGGGATAGTTAGTTCAAAGTCTTGACATTTCATAAAGCTGAGCGTACACGTCTGTGAGCACATACTAGTTGGCTCATCCCCCCAACTTGAACGTCACCATGTATCGACTTCAAATAACTGAAAAATGAGGCTGAAACAGGCATCCTGAATTGCTCAAAAAAGAAAGGAAACAAGCTTTTCTCCAAACTTTTTTTCCTATCAGAATAGGTTTTCTTCGTATTCTAATAGGAAATTGTACATTCCAGCTCCTCAAACAATGATTTTCAAGAGGGTCGCCGACTTTTGAGCCCTCTTCTGCCGTGATCTAAGTAAGTCACATAAATATTTAAGGTATGTGATCGTTTATTTTCATGTTGAGGTATACCAAATGGACAACAAAGCGTGATCCTTAGGCCAACCTTGTCGAAGTAACGGGCCAGGGTTTTTGTCACATATTTTCAATATACGGGGCAAAAACCACTTTTTTTCGCTCCTCTCCGCCTTTTGACTTTTTCCTTGTCAAAATTAGATACTTTTAACGAGTTTTCAAAGGGTAAAGAACATGATGCTTTTCCGAGTCCCTCTCATGCTCTCACTATGAATTTTATCGCAGATTTAATCTTTGGAGTGGCCGCTACTTCAAACAGGTTTGCCTATGGTCGTATTTCGAAAATACAACAGGCGTAGTTTCGGCATGAATTGGTCTGAGTAAAATTATTTCATTGGATTTTTCTTCCAAGAGAGTGAAGTTACCTTGGATCAAATTAAAGAAATTTGACACTCACTTCATGTTCGAGCTTATTCTGTCTTTTCCGTCTTTTACTTCTACTACTTATCTCTTTTAATACGCAAATCTAAATATTTCAATAAACAAAATATTTTCTACGTAACACGCAAGAAAGTAAGGACTTAAACGTAAAACTACATCCAGACAATGATGAGCCAACGCTAATTACCGAAAAAAATGGAAATGTAGTGGCATCATGAACATATTACATTGTGACGGAGAAACTTTGGATGGACTGGGTGGAATTTTAAGCTTGTGTGTGTGTGTGTGTGTGTGTGTGCGTATTGGGCGGCGGGGTTTTCCAACTTCCATGTCAGGACTAGAGCGAATGAAGTGGGAGTTAAGCTCCCCGAACAAGTGCTTTTCGAGCCGGATCTCGATCGTGGAAAGGGCAACGATGAGTGACAGCAAAGCCCTCGAGGACCGCCCAGTGAGAGTCCTCCTAAAGGCCAAGGCAAAACTTAAGAGAAAAATCGCGAAAAAGAGGATCAAGAAAGATCTAGCTAGAAACACCCCGAACACTACCGTCTACAGGCAGATGAAGAGCTCAGCGAAAACTTAGGCGAGCAGATCAACGCCGTGCTTGAGGAACTGAGGGTGCCAGTTGAGGCTCTAGAAGACGAATGCAAGAAAGAAAATGAGCTCGATAGACTGGACGAGTGGAAATTTAAGTCCGGCGAGGTAGCAGAGGTGCTTTTTGTACACGAGAGCTGTTCCAGATAGCTTGCTCCTAGAGGAAGGACTATGCTGAGTTTCGGTACTCAAAAAACCCGGAGAAGAGCGAGCAACGGCCAAGCGCGGCGTAGAATGGCAGGAGCGTGACAATGTGAGTGAAATTCGTACAGATCAGCCTTTGTTTCAACAGGAATCGAGCGTGTCTATACTCGCAGGGACGACTTACAGTCAGCTCGAAGTTAAAGCCCGCAAGCCAACGCCATGGAACTGAAACTGTCTAGAACTCACCAAGTAAGTTGGAACTCCCAAGATTCCGCGGAAAAGACAAGGTCTTCGTGCGTTCGCGACAGTGGTTACGCCACGTGGTCAAGAGCGAACCATATGCAAGCGAAGCCTACAAAGTTACGGAGCTGAGGGAGGCACTGGCAGGGGGAAGAGCTGAGGAAATTATAGAGGGTGTACTGGAAGGATAAGGCTCATATCGCCCAGCCTGGCTTGAACCGGAAAAATGATACGGCAGGAAGAACGCCTAATAGAAAAGCAGGAGGGGTTGGTCATGTCCTTCCCGAAGGTCACGAATGACCACGACACGCAGAAGCGGGAGCGATTTGCCTTGAGGCTACGAAATAAAATCTGTGGAATTAGCCCTGGGAGACAGTTCTCCTTGAGGGCCAAAAAAATCACGGTCACTTCGGATAAATTAATTTGAATGCTATGCCGACCAAAGCTGCGACGTCGAACAGTTCGTCGACTGGTTGGTGCAGTGGCTGCAGTGCTTCAAGTGGGCACACCAGAGATTGTTTGGCTTTGGCCCACGGCGGCGCAATAAGCCGACCCGCGGTAAGGAAGGCTCGAAGTCGAAACCCCGCAAGAAAGAATGCGATAACACGTGCCATGCGGGACGGGAAGTCGATGACAAGCCCCAGCCTTAAAATGCTGCTTGAACAGAGGCCACTGGGCAAAGAACTGCAATCAGCCAAAGTGTGAGCAACGCAACGGCAGCTACCATAAGAGCATTGAGTATGAGAAGACCAACACGCAACTGGATACGTGTGTCCTCCCATCCCTTACAGCCACTATGACATCAATAAACTGGGGTGCCCAAAACGTTGGTTCCTCCAGGAAGCATCTACAGGACGTACAAATGCCTCAAATAGTAATCACAGCAGATAAGAACAATGTACTTATTGGGCTCAACACCCGTCAATTTGCATCAAACGTTGGAAGAGCGATGTGACGGCTTCGATCAACCCATCGCTAGGCCATCACCAATCGGGTGGGTGTGCTTTGGGCCTTTCACACCCACGCCCTTTCAACCCCCCAACTGCACATTTCACTCCATGACTTTGGCAACGGAACCGTCACTGGAGGGGTGCGTCCGGAATTTCTTGGACTTTGAGCAAGTTGCCTTGGGGCAGCCATGTCTTTAGCCTGCCGAGTGCGAGGCGGATTGACTGACCTCCAGGACCCTCACAGTGGATGACGGATGAATTAGGGTTGAAATACCCCGGTAAATAAACGACCATGCGTCACATCGAGGGCTTAGCAGCGCCTTCGCCGCATCGAAAGCTCCATCAAACCACATGGACCAGAGGGGACGTAGGAGTATAGTCAAGCATGGACAGACTATGAAAAGAAAGGCTACATCAGGATGATCCGAGACGATGAAGTGACGCAAGCAGGGGCAACCACTTTTTACCCGTTCCCCATCTCTCAGCCATACGCACGGACAAGGGGGCAACCCAGGTTCGCATTGTTTTTCACGCATCGACAAAATGGAAAGGCCTGGTCTCTGGCAAACACACTGAAATCCTTGAAGACGCCTGTAAAGTATGGGCTTCCAGCGCAGTCCAGATTTTTGGTGGCTTGATGGCGTGACAGTTACAACGGGGTCTCATGTTGTTGTCCTCATTGACGATTCAGTAAGAGTCCGGAGCGAGGTCTTTGCTTTAAATATAGCCAGATTTACATTCTGGAGAGCCATCTTCAGTAAACGAGATTAGCTTGTTTGCTTCGTAGATGTTCTTCCTTTTGGAATACTCCAGATGCGCTACACATTCAGAAGAGAGATTTAATTTCTGTTCCTTGCTGATTATACCTGGAGTCAATGAAATGCTGAGTCGGGTGTTGATACTCCGATTGAAGAAAAGCTCCGCTGGGAATGGTAGTGAGTCAGAGATTAGTGTGTCCAAGTAACCTGTGAGTACCTTGTTGATGTCAATTTCGCTCTTGGACTTTCTCAGATTGTGCTGGATCTTCGTGATCACTCTTTCCGACGGGCCATCGCTTTGATTGTAATGCGGGCGGGATGTGATATGCCTGATACCGAGTTGCTTGAACAGGGCGCTGAAATTTTCAGACCGGAAACAACGGTCGTTGTCCGATACAATCGTTTCAGCGAGACCAAACTTCAAGAAGTTACTAATCAGGATCTTGATGACGGCAGTAATAGTGGTGAGGCCGGTTCTGGCTCACCTAACAACGGGCTGATTACCGGGGCTCCTACCAAACTTTGACGTCATAGTGACGTCACAATCCTGTGACGCTTCTGTGACGTCAACACTGTGATGTCCTCTTGCGCCGTAATCGTGCGCATGCGCACTGTGATATGACATTATGCGTATCATGTGTGAATCCTAACCGTCTATCTAGTATCAAAACCGTCCTGTGTGTATCCTAACTGCCTCACCCATCATGCCGGTTTTTCGCAAAATTTTTCGCTAATTTTCATTGGTGACGTTTCTAACAGAAATAATTTAAATTTGAAAGTAACCGAAATCTCCTTCGAAATCCCCTATTCTCCGTTCTCCCTCGGAAAATCCTGATTCTCCCTCGAAATCCCGAATTCTCCGATCTCCCTCGAAATACCCCGTTCTCCGATCTCCCTCGAAAAGCCCCCCTCCCTCGGCAAAACACTCTTTCTCGAAAAAACGGATTCTCCGAACTCTGAACACCCCGCTTCTCCTTCGGCAAAAACACACTCACAAGAAACACTCTCTCGGCAAGGCACTCTCCCTCGACAAAAACATACGAAAAATCACTGCACACCGCCAAACATTCCATTCGAAATTCTCAAAACTCACCCGATCTCCATCGAAAAAGCCCTGTTTCTCCGATCTCCGAAAACCCCGCTTCTCCGTCGTTCAACAGCTTTTTTCTCTAGACGTTGATCAAAGCTCCACTTAGAAAGCTGAGCTTTAACTACGTCGCGGATGGAAGCCTTCTTCGAAAACATTGGTCAGTCCCGCTTCTCTGTCGATCGAAGGTTCAAAGTGAAGAAATCCTCCCTTCTCCAGCTCCAAAGCCGAAATCCTTGATTACTCGCTTCCGATGTAGTTCTTTGATCGATGCTCTACCTTCTTCGAAAAGAAATCCTTCCTTCTCCGGCCGAAGCTCTAGCTTCTTCAAAGTCAAAAGATTGATCAGTCACGATCTCCGACCGAAGCTTCAAGAGAGTCCAGACTCTAAACCTCGAACGCTCAGAAAATAATCGCCTACCGAGTAATTCTCCGTTCGATACAAACAGGACCTCAAGTCGTTCTGGCTTCTTGCACGGATTTGAAATTGTGACCAACCGTTCATTGATTTCCCCAAACTGCAGATGAGTACGCAGATCCGTTGTATACGTAGGGGTCCATGCCAAGCCGCTCGACGAGCCTAATATTCCAAAGGTTTCTTTGAGCGTTTTCAAAATTACCTCTCGTTCTCAGGTTCTTTCTCCCGTCATAACCATGGCCGACGATAAACCAACATTGAACACCTTTTATATCCGGCGGACACATTGAACTTCCGCTCCATTTGAAAAATAAACAGGCATCAACATACTGTTCTCTTCGCAATCACCATGGCCGACGAAAAACAAATATCTTCGAAAAGTCCTGCGAAACGTCTTCGATAACCGAGGGACAACATCGAGCTTTCACTCAATTTGAAAACAGGCACGCATGAAAAATGAAAATCGGTGCTTCATGACGATTTTACTCGCGACCATTCCACGACAAAAACACCCTCAGCGTGTCGGAAAATATCAGCCGTTCCCAGATGACCTGGTTTATTTCTTCAAAGACATTCCCCAGGATCTAGAAGTATACCTTAACCTTTTCGGCTTCAAACAAGGAATATACCCCAAAGATACTGGATTTCCTGTTTACTTTCATTCTCTTTCCTCTGGGCTTGGACTGATCGGACGCAACGCCAGGACCAGGCAGTTACGCACACAATATTAAGAATCCGTCAGGTGCGAATTCACCTGCTCTTCTTAGGTTGGCCAGCTGATATTTTTATTTTATTTTCCCAAGCGGGCGCCCGTTTCAGAAATTTTCATGTTCTCGAAAACAAGGCTGCACGCTTCCCATACCGAAAATCCGGCCTCCCTAACCTTGGTAGTGAGGTCAACATTTGTGATATCCTGCAACCTCCTGAAGCGGAGGATTGGTGACATAAAAGGTATTTGGTACACTTCGCGGAGCGAGGTCGTTAGGCCGGTAACAAGAGGGTTCCTTCACCCTGTTTTACCGTGATTCCATGCTCTCACCTGCATCGGCCCAACAGACTTTACACACAGTAAAGAGGACAATCTACCAGCAATTCCCGGCTTAACAGGTCCTTTCAGCTGGCCCACTTGTCCAGATGCCATTTCGGAAAGAAAGCCTTTGGAAAATGATTCTAAGTCTCCGACCTCCTTTCTTTAACCCTTTGACACGCCAGAAATACTCAGTCATTTTGCCTCTTGCGGCGACATTCTTTTCACGCCTGATATCTCTGAAACCATATATTTTTGCACACGTCAACCCATACTTTTCGGGAAAGCTGTATAGTTGTAGATTCAGAAAAAGTTCATTTTGACCGCTCCCAAAGCTCATAAAAGCTACGCTGGAGGTGCTGTGCACTTGTTGGGTCTAGAGCAGCCATCAGAGAAGTAGAAAGTTACGTGCATAAGAAGGAAAGACGAAAAAACCTAGTCTAGAAGTGCCCGAGATGAAATTTTCCAAAACAGTTGCGCGATCCAACGTGCAACAGCACGTCATACGTCTTGCTAAGTGTGACGCACTTGCGCTGAACGTGGTCGACATCCCGGCAGTGCTTAGAATATTTTTCTTGTCCTGGTGACCAGGGAGATGAAGTTGGGCAGCAGGAGGTTGCTCTCCAAGAGCTAGACCATGATACTGACGCTTGGGTGGAGGGGCATGCAGGTCTATCGCGACAAGCTTGAGCATCGGGTTCTCTCTGCAGCCGCGACGTTATGCATGTCTCCGCCGTTCAATCTCGCCTGAGTGTTCTGTGACAAGTCCATCAGAAGGGTAAGCATTGATGACAGCCACCTCAATAAACGGCAGGAAGAGAGTCTTCCAGTACTTGGATGTTCACCTGAAGATACGATCATCAGCGGTGTGCGGGTCAAACACGTCAATCCCACCCATCCACTGGTTGTAATCTCGAATAGAGAGCGGCTGGAGCACCTGCCTCTGAACATGTTGCCCATCGTGCTTCACATTCCGAGTTTCAAGTGCACTGGCAAGCCCACGATGAAATGTAGACAGCACAGACACGACACGTTTGTCCTTCCACTGCTAGATGACAACGTCCCCTTGCCGAATGTATGTGGTAAACCAGCGAGGTGCCTGCTTGAGAAACGGTTTCGAGTCTTGCTTCAGGTCGGCATTCAAAAGGGTTAATTCTGACGGTTTTTGTCTTTCCCAGGTTTGTGCGTACACTCCGCTCGGGCAAAAGACTATGTAGAAAGAAGAATATCGAAGCCTGTCCGTCCTCAGATCTTGTGCCTAGCTGAAGTCATGTTCTTCAGTAGCGTCTGCCGCAATTTTCTTCCTTCTTTCTCTCAGAAACTCAGGTTAGCGACGGCGGCTGATCACCAAGACATAGAAGCACCGCAAGCGCACACACCTGTCGATCATCACTGAACCTCGCTCGCAATTCCCATCGAAAGCCAAGCCTGAAGCTCTGCAGCTGTTGTCTGAAGATCGGTAAGCCTAAGGCAAAGAGATACCCCCAGTACGACTACTGGTCCGCAGCCAGTGGGGCTGTTTTCAACCGGTAGGCTGCCATCAAGCCCCAAGGACTCACCTTTTGCTCTGTTGGGCAAACGACATGTGGCAAATGTACAAACCTTTTTGGGCTGCATGTCCATTTGCTTTAGACGCCAGCTTTGCACAAGAAAGGGCCTGACGGGCTCATCGATGTTGTATCCCATGCATACGAAGACGAAAGCAGAGGTGGACCTCTCCATTCGTGCGAGCCCGGCCTTGATGATCATGGAGTTCAATTTACATCTGATGGTGACCAGGAAGGGGATTTGATTAAAGAAAGTCCTTGAGGAGGTTTGACTAAAACGATTACTGGGCCAACATGTGTTTTCCCACCCCAGGATTCAAGTTTTATCGTAAGTTTCAGACTGCTCCACAGTACATCACATTGATTAGAGTATATCATGAAGAAAAGGTTGTCAGTAATTTAGGATCTACACACATCCTCTACCAGTGTTCCATATGGCCAGTTGATTGGTTCATGTTTGCCCAGGATTTTGCGTCCTTAGAGGTGGGCGACGGGAGTCAATTGCTCCCCAACTTTGCCCACTTTGTTTTCTGCTGTCTTAATCCGCTGCCTTTGACGCAGTGTTCGCTCCTTTCGGTCGAGCGAGAAGCAACTCTTTCATTCGTCCGTCCTTGCGTCCTTCTGTCCGTCCGGCCATCTGTCGATCCATGCATCCGTCCGTGAGGGCATCCGTCCGTCTGTGCATCGGTCCGTCCGCGTTTCCGTCCATTTGCGCACGCCTGCGTGTGTCAGTTCGTTCCTCTTAGTTCGTTGAAATTTCGAATGACCGGTGTGTCCGCCGATCACTGCGTCCGTCCGTACTACCTCCGTCTGTCTCACCTCCCTCCGGTCTACCTCCATCCGTCCCATCCCCGTCCGTCCTACCTCAATCCTTCCTGCCCCCGTCGGTCCTACCTCCGTCCGTCTTTTTAACACATTTGCGATACCAACGGCAGATTGCATTAGATACGATTATTCGTCTTACTGGCTCTCATCTCCCCTTGGTGTTCCCCTCACCCTGCCACGTTTTTCTCTCTCCCCACTTCCGCGTACGTTTTTTTTTCGTGCTGTAAATCCATGCCTGTAGTGTTTTCCGTCAGATTGTGGCCAACTATGAGTGTAGGCCATTTCAACATTTGCAAGGCTTGTCACGCTAAATAGCCAGGGAGCTGAATCCTATGAGCTCGAGTTTGCTCATCACCTCCGGAGTAATTCACGCTAGCCTTGAGCAACATGTCGTCACAACTCTCTCAAAGGCAACAGCCCATGGACAGAGGTGTTGGGGAAGCTGCCGCCGCCTATCAGTAGGTCAAGGCCACCATTAGGCGAAGAACCACCATCTAAACGTTCGACGGCCTCTCTGCAAAAGTAACCTGATCTCAGCGACGCGATGCTACCAAATATTGAAGGAGCCTTGAAAGGTTCTTACCAGACCCAGAGAACACCATAGAGATGCTTGGGCAGAGTATTTCTGCTTTAAAGCATGGAAAACAACGCACACGAATCGCTGCATGATATAGCCGAAGTTAGTCAGCAGGCTCTCTTAGGTATTCCGCGGAAGGCGGCGAGCCGAATTTGGCAAGGGCTTATACCACTGGCGAAAATCACGGCGGCAGCGGCGGCAGCGGCGGCAGCGGCGGCAGCGGTGGTGGGGTGACGATGATGACGACGACGACAGCGACGTTGACGACGACAATGGCGATGAAGGACAATAACCATAAGAGGAAAAACACTACCTACAAAACAGCAACTACAGCAAGAACAACACCTGGAGTCGTCTTATATCCCACCTGTCTATCTTACTCGTCTTAAAATTATTAAGCATTTAGACGTCAAGTTGGCCTTTTCCCAAGGGAAAAGTTGCGCTTGACAATGATAAACTTACAGCGATTTTAAGCCGAGAAGCCCATAGAAAACGTTCTTTCTCAGTGACTGTAACTTGTTGTCATGTAAGGAACTGACCAGAAAACATACCGGAGAGTTAGAATGCAATTAGATAAGAAAGGGCAGGCATGATATGATTGAGTAATAGACGTCAGACATGTGGCTCAGTCTAGTCCCTAATATAGATTTTGTGTGCCGCACCATTCCCCATAACAGCTCTGCAAATAGAGAGGATATCACCTTAAAGAAATTGAAGAGAATAAAGCTTGTCAGCTTCCATCACGCAGGTCGAATGTACGCTCCACGAAGAGGTCTAAGCTCGAGCGGGCGGCGACCGCCAGGAAGCGCCGCCACGCAGATGCTACGGACGCTGATGCAGATATCGACGAGCCAACCTCAAAACGAACGAAACCGGCGATGCCGACGCATGCCAAGCTGCTCGCCAAAGATGTAATCGAACTCGGAAGGTGAGCTGTTCACCTGCGTATCCTGCTGGAGGGCCTTCGCGCTAGCCGAAACCGAAGCTGCAACCAACCACTTGTTCTCGCTGACACTACGAACGAAGTTCGGTTCAGCTTAGGGAGTGTGCTGCACATTCCGTGCCAAAGTTGTGCGTTCTTGAACAAAGTGGACACAGACAGTCGCTTCCTGCTGGGCGCCAAGAGGACTCCTGGACAGAAGCCATTCACTGGAACTATGAAGGCGGCAGCAGGGAAAACTTTTGTTGGCGTCTTTGATTTGGTTGGGACATGTTTGCCATGGTCTGAGTATTTCTCCGTGGAACGTTTTTTTGTTGTTGTTTTGGTCACCTAGAGACCGTCCAGAACGAGATATAGGTGTAGAATGTATTCCTTCAACAACCGTTGTCTCTTCTTTCGTTATTGCGGTGCTATGTTGAGGAAAATGCCTGTCAAGTTTAGAAAGTTCATCGCGTGTCGCCTAGAAAATAATCTGTGATTTTTTTTATATACAGTACCCAAGTTTCTTCCTTGCATTGAAGAACAGTACGAAAGGTGATCCAAAACACAAAATTAAATATAAAAATAAATCAAATAACAGCAATAAAACTAAAAAAATATTAAAAACAGCCGCTCATGGGCAAGGCAGCTTTGAACTAGAAATCTTGTTATTCCGCTTTAGTTCAAAGATGGAGTGACTCGTGACTGGTGAAATAGAAATCGAAGACAACTTTTTGCTCTCATGGTTTGAACGAGCCGTTGATTACGCAGTCGATGCTTTGGGTCACTCTTATACTATGCTATGGTGCCGCAGGGTCGAGAGTTGCTCGGCAAGAGAGCAATAAAACATTTTCTTCAATGAGCTTTGTTATCGTTGACTCAAGAAACCAAACATAGGGATAAAACTTTTTTCTTCCTGCACACTTACCATTCGTTTAATTCTTTCCTTTTATTGCGAAAGGCATCATTCGTGCTGGTGTTGGCGAGACGCATATGAACAACATCCTGTCCTGGCTAGAGAAGGAGATTCGCCACTGCACCTTGCAGCCCCTTCTATACCAGGGTGCCTTGTCTAAACGTATAGTCAACTACCAATGGTTTTGGCTTGCAAACATCTCCTGCTGGACCCACACGGAACCCTGTAGGTGGAATTTCCAGCCTCCTCAAAGAGACGCTTTTGGGCAGTAAGAAATGTTTTGTCACTGCCAGCAAAAAGATCCTCAATGCTATCCAATGATTCTTCAAAGATGATGTGAGCAAATCTTCAATCCCTTGCCCACCCTGCATTAGTAACTTATTGTACCGAAGTTTGGTCCTTTTTCTCAGAACAATAATACATCCCTTCATTTTGACGATAATTTCCACAAAAGTAAGTCCGTCACCCCTCATTTTTTCACCGGTTCTGATCTACCATCCTTCCTCTACATATGACCCGAATTTGAAGCAAAAGTTTTAACAGGAACTTCCTTTTCCAGTAGAGGAAAGAATTGTTAGTATAATAGGAAAATGCGTAGAATAATGACTGGGGTTCGTAATTGGCACCGAGGACATCTTTTACTGAAAATATAACGCGGAAGACAGTTTTTCAGCTAACCTATCAAGTCTGAAAGATCAAAGAAAATACGAACCTTTCCAGGCTGTACAGCCATAAGTGAGCTCAGAAGGCAAGAAAGGGTGTTTTTGATGGTATCGCAAGGGGTGCTCTTTCATGTGATCTACTGAAAAAATTAAATCCGTGACCCCACTTTCTTACCATGAATTTTAGAAAGAAAGTGTTCTTGCCATGAAATTTAAAAGAACATCTATTGAGGAATATATCCCGAGAAAAATGGGGGAAATTTTGGAAATCAAAGTTTACCCTATCAGTGTCTGTTTCGATCGTTACCGATATCAAGCAGCCACTGTACAGACTGAACAATAGCCATTGTCTCAGAACAAACCACCTCCCCCGTTCTTGTCACAAGGAATGAAACTAGGATTCCCACTGTTCAATGGAGAAAGGCATGAACCATCGCCGTGTCGATCCACCAAGCCAATATCATGAGCGTCATCTTCAAAAAGCTTTAGTTTTCCTTTCCCGGAAGGTTATGATCGGACTACATCAATTCAGATTGAAAGCCCCAGTGCTTTTAAACAAACGAATTTTCACGATTTTAATAAGGACGGTCTTTCTCTTCAGGGAAGCTTCAACTGATTAAATTACTATTGGTGTTACAAAGCGGAGAAATGGAAGAAGATTATGTAGAGCTAACCAAACGAAGTTTTGTAGCTGATTTCCTGTACACAAGTGTGAAAACCACGGAATGATATATCCGTATGGGCTGAAGATTCCTTCCAGTTTTCCATGGTTTTGACGTCTTCCAAGCTATTTTCCGGCAGTGAATTGAAAGTGTTGTTTTGCTAGAGAGTGTGCTATTGACCAGTTCGGTGTAAAAATAACACATTGAATCTTTCACATGCCAATGGAAGCTAATAAAGCCCTGATCTTTTGAATGGCAATCAAAATATTTCTAACCTACCCCTTTGTAGTATCTTATCTTTTTTTGGCGATAGAGACATTAATGGACTATTTTCTCAATGACATCATAAACGGAAATGGCTTTGATCGGTAGGTGAAAAGCGGAGAGTCTTTGGTAGCCTCTGAGGAAGAGGCAGAGTGGCACCCCCCATCGGAATCCACGGCAAGGCAGATATTGCTGCGTGCCTTCTGCTGCAAGGCCTTTAGGCCTGAATCATGAGAGAAGAAGGGACTGCGACCAAAGTTAGAGGAAACGATTACTGCTCTGGGGGAGATGCCCCACTCCCACTCGTCTTTGGAAAGATTCACCGATGATGGGGAAGCGTTTGCCTTTTATACTAGATACCCTGTCTATTCCACATTTAACATGCTTTGATGAAATATGCTTGATTGGAGGAGGAAGGACAGAAGATGCATCGATTTCCGGGAAAGTGGACAAACTTTGATTGTGCTTGAGTCGGTCCAAGAAGAAGTACGGCTTTGCCGCCCAAAGAGCTTTTCTGCAGTCCTTTCATGCTCGCGCCTTGGCCTATTGGAGCACGACCTTAGTCACAGTTTCCGTCTTTGTACATGAGTAATATCTCCACCCCCAACCCCATCCTTCCCCTACTGTGAAATTGATATATTGAACATGAGGCAGCGTTCATTGGATCAATGATCAGCCCCAAGACGAGATTGATGTATTATTAACAGAGCATCCCATAAAGAAGCCGGCAGTGTTTACAAATTTGCTAGATCGAGCTCGTTTACTTCCTTTGCGATTGTCAGGAATTTCCCAAATACGTCCGCTCATAGTAGCACACCGGTCATGAGATACAAGTCGTGATAAACAGGCAGGCTTTGACCATGGAATGCTTATAGGTGTAGGCTTACCTTCTTCATCCTTTTGCAGGTGACCGTTCTCATCAGTGCGTACTTTTTCTTTCTCTTCAGTGCGTCCGATTCCCAACATCAGCAAATGAGCGTCGTAGTTCTTCAGACTGTGGAAGAAGACGGGTGTTTGTATTTGATACGGCTTGATTAGCAATTGTTGATTGCACATAGAGTGATTGGCGCCTGTGATGTTCTTGTGATCTTTGACTTTCCACAGTCCTCTTTTCCCACCTCTTTTGTATGCCGCACATCGACCACGGCAAATCGAACATTTGTCTTCCTTTTCTTGCGCATGCCAGTCGCCGGAGGGCAACTTTATCGGTCACATATCTTTGAGGTCGGGCCGATGTTTTGGAGTTCAATCGCCAGTTTTTTTCCAAAAACACTTTCCAGGCATCTGGGCCGCGATACAACTCTCCACTCGTCACCACACGACCTGATCTCTTATGGATTAGTAAGAAGTTGATCGACTCGTCGACGCATTCATCACACCCGAACACGTTCATGAGCTACGTTGGTCAACCGCTCTACTTTCCAGATTTCTCTCACCGGTGTTGGAAAGTGAACCCCATAGAGCTTTAGCTCGTCCGCACAGAGCATGTAGATGCCTACCCGCTGCAGGTCTTTCTCGACTGGATGCAGGGCCGACAGCAGAGTCCATACGAAGCCATGGTGGTCTTCCCTGTTTTTCACATTTACAATAGCCTTTTATACCTTTCAAATACTCGGGTAGGTCGGCGTAGGCACTACCTCCTAGAGGGGTGTACATACCGATGCCGAGATGCATAGACAAAACTTGAGGCACGGTCCACCCTTATCTGTTTTGCATCCACTGATCTTCCTGTCTTTCGAGTTGTGCGTGAGCCTCCTTCAAGTTGTATTCGACAGCCAGCCTGTTGACGATGAGCATGGGACGTCTTCTGAAGTGCGGGCTAGCAATTTTCTTCGGAGCGGAGTTGTTGGGCCGCCTTGTTTTTGGTTCAGCATTGACAACAAGAGCGGATTTGTATCGATGTGATTCTAGCTTCCTTCTCATCAAGGTGACTATGTGAGGGAGAATGAGGTTGAAGAGGCGAAGACCACCCACGCGCTCGTTGACAATCATAATGTAGGGCTTTAAAAGTCAGCGAGACACGGTTTGGAGAGCCAGAATTCCGTTGGGGACGCGGGAAATGGCCTTTTAGCTGCAGGTCTTCGGTGGCTATCCTCGTGTTCCTAGACTCGTCTCACCTCAGCGTCTCTTTGCATAACGGAGAGCAGGAGAGAGAGAGAGAGAGAGAGAGAGAGAGAGAGAGACGTTCCGACTTTACCACGTTTTTTTCTCGGGGAGACAGTCGGACATGGACGAGGCGCGGCCGCTTTTACAGCTTTCGTCGGGCTACGGGGACAGAAAGTTCTCAAACGCATGTGGGCGCACAGCTCTCGGAACGCTTGGGGGTGGGGACGTATGGGCATGAGGGGAAACCAACCTTGTGCGGTTAGGGCTAGTCAATGAAACGCATCGCGCCGGGCTGCTCTGATTGACATATAGGCCGATTAGGGTGCACGGAATTCATGGTTACTACATGGCTCAACGTAGGGACCAAGGGAACGTTTTACCGGGAGGCAGGCGTGCATGCACTTGAAACAATGATCTGGACGGGCGTGCGGCTTCTACCTGCTATGTTACCGTAACACCGGCACGCAGCTGCGATGGCACACTGGACATGGCGTGTACGTATGAAGTGAAAGGTATCTTGTTCGAAACCAGCCGCGGTCATGCAATTAAACTTTTTCATGTATTCCTCGCCAGTTAATTGCTAATTACATGAGAGAAGTTTGGTTTCGGTTAGGGCTTGACCCAATTTCTCAGGACACCGATGAGTATGGATAGCAATTTTGGCTGATCAACAAGTGGATGATTGTTGAGCAAAGTAGCGTTTCGTCAAAAGGACCTCTAAAACGCTCTAGTTTGAAATGAAAATATGGCTAGGAGGCTAGGGGTTGCCAAGTTGGTATCAGCAGGTAATCATATTTGTTATCAATTAAAATCCTGGTGTTAGTTATAAATTAGAGAAGTTGAATTAGCCATAACTTAGAGTAGTCCATTAGCTATCAATTACAGAAGTTAAAGGGACACTGCGACGCTTTGCCAAGATGGCGGATCTTGACTTTTTAATCCACGATTGTGTCGTCATCACTG